>VUJU01001715.1:8097-50198 GCA_009835225.1 Aphis craccivora
TTATGGAAAACTTAGTGTTTTATTTTTAATCCTTAGTTATAAGCACAAAAAATTTTATGATTTTTCAACTTCAAAATTATTTGCAAATTTTTGCGTTTTCGATAGATTTCGTGAAAATTTGAACTATAAACGCTTATATAAAAAAAATTGTGACTAACGATTTTTAATTTTTTTTAGTTACAATAAGAACATTTCATAAGGAACCTTGTATTAAATTTTCAAAATTTTTTTATCAACACTTCAAAAAAATCGAAAATTTCAGTGGTCTATAAATAACTCAAAAAAAGTCAATTTTTTTTGAACATTTAACTGTATATATATAACACTAACACAACATTTTGTGAAAATGTCAAGTATTTACAGTGATTAGTTTTTGAATTAAAACCATGTAAAAAATCGATTTTGTCTAAAACTGGTTTCGCGTAAAAATGCCCGTTTTCCGTCTTTTTTTTTTTGTTTTTCTCGATTTTTTTGAAAACTGTTGGAAAATATTTACTTTTGACCTCTATAGTGCATCAAGGATATTCACTTTTACATCGGAAACCACCCCCATAGTTTGAAATTAGAGCATTATTTCGACTAGTTATGCTGTAGACAGACAAAAAAACAACTTCGTTCAGAATCTAAAACTAAATACTGTTATTTGGTAAGAGCATAACTTGAAAACTTATGTACTGATAAATGATTGGGAACTGATGGTCATGAAGGTTTTTACACAAAAAAAAAATCTGAAAAATTGTATGGAAAATTAAAAAAATTTAAGATAAACTAAAAGTACTTTTTGATGGGAACTCGTAACCATATGCGTGTATCTTCTGAAAATTGGGATACACAAAGAATACTGATTATAACAGTACTCTGAATTGCCGGATCTGCTAGTTATAAATAAGTTCATTTAAAGTATATAGTTTATTTAAAATTGATCATGTCGATTGTATAACAACCTTTAATTTATTTGTATGGCTAAGCGTAGATTTTTATAGAGAAGAAATAAGTACATCCGTGTTAATAAATAATTATATATACAATTATTTTGGGAAATTAAAAACAAAAATTTAATATTTTTTGGTGAGACGTAGTATAATAGATTATGATATAGGTGAACTATATATATATATATATATATACTTATTTCAAGTTATAAACAAAGCAAAACTTTATTTTTGTTGCGTGTTTTTTGATTAGTACAAATATTAAGTTATTTAATACGTGTATTTGATGCTAAGCATAACGTTGGAGTTATTGATTTTAAAATAATAATATATACTTTTAAAAATTATTTCAAGTCGTGTGGTAGAACGTAAAAAAAATTGTACACGTCGCTCTAGCACCTATTTCTTTGATACTAAACATAGTTACATAGTTTAAAAGAGATTTTTTTTTACATTTTTAATCAAAAGATATTGAAAAAAAATTACGTTAATTTTTTAGTTTTTAATGTGATACCATGAAATTCAATAGAATCTATATTATGTTAGTTTGTAATCGATTCAAACTTTTACAATCGAGTGGGTGGTTGAGAAAACGATGAGTTCAAATGTTTTGAGCCGAAGTATCCATCAGAATAGAGGTCACTAGGGCATGAATAAAACCATTGCAAAAAAAAAAAAAAAAATTAAATCAAACGGTGTAAATACTTTTAAATAAAATTCACTTGATATTCTATTTTAAATATCGACAAACGTACGGATAATTTATTACATATTTTAATTGAAGATGTGCGCATCGTCGAGCGTGTTTGCGACGAAAGTAGACTATGTATAACATTACCTACAGCATAAGCGAATTGATTCTATGACTCAAAAAACAAACAATAATAGTCGGTTACAATCGTTCGTATATCATAGATTTAATCACTATACAATATTATGTTACTGTAGTAATGTATTAGACGAAGACGTATGTATTGTATTGTAATACTGACATTATTGAACGCAAATATGATGGTGTATATATCTACAATATTAACGAATAGATACACACAAAGTATTGTTAGCGGGTTCCTATTATTAACGCTACGTATTATGAGCCATCATAAGGTGTTGGCTTTTTGTAATATTTCCCAATCTTGTTATTCTCATCTATCGAGACATTTAAATTGTTTTTTAAAAAAATTGTTAAAAAAGCGTTCGAAGCGACTAGACACATTCTCTGCGTGTCTCTGGTTTATTTAGTTTTCACTAGTTTTCGGAGCTATCATTGTTGCCGATTTAATAATACGTCGACAAGTTAAACATGCAATATTAGAATACCATAAATAATATGCATTAATTTCTTATTCTTTTTTTTTTCACAGACTTTACTCAGTTGAAGAAAATCACCAGATTGCAACCATAGGAAATTTGATGCAGCCAAGCGGATCAAACGTAAGTCAAAACGACATTTTAACTAAACGTATTATGTAGTATGAATGTCGGTATTAAAATAAAAACAATCTCAATAGAATTTTATTTACATTCATAGGCTTATTAGTGTTTATAGGTATTTCATAATCTTAGATACCTAGATAATCTATATTATATTATTTATATTACTTATTATTCAATATTTTAAAAGTGAAAAAATACCCGTTCGTTATGTTTACTATTATTATACCTACGCGTATTTGTGAAATAACTATTTTATTTGTTATAAATTATTATTTTTTTTTAATATTATAGGAAAAAAATATGCTAAAAAATTTAACAGTCCTACGTGCAGTGTTATATTAAAAAAAAGATTATTAATCGATTACGGTTTTATCGATAATATAATACATAAGCAATAATAATATTATTATAGATAAATATTTGCGATAAATTTTGCACAATATTATATTATGACACTAATTTACAATAATCAACTACTCATCTACAATACTAAATTGTTCGTACATGATGGAATAGACATTATGTTGAAAATCTGTTATTTTATCGTTATAAACCTAACAACTGTTCTTTTTATCGTGTTCTTGCTTAACAACTGTTGGAAATTAGAAATAGATTTACTATTTTGATATTAAAGACCTGTACTCGAAGGATAAAAAACAAACGAATAAATTAAAAAATATACCAGTCTTGATAAAAGTCCAATGAGTATATAACAATCTCTCTGCGTGAAAACAATCGTACCTAATCATTACAATATGTGTTGTAATATATTTATGTGCGAAATCGCACATGCAGCTTATGTTAATACATTTCGTTCTGTTGCTCAACATCCAACCTGACCTAACAGCCACCCCCTAACCAATAACCACTCCACTACACAACATTCACCACTCTGATCCAATATACACCCAAAGCGTGCATAATGCACATACTCGGGTATGTGTCCAAAGTGTCAATTTTAAAGTTGTTACAAAGCAAGATGTTTAGTAAAAATGATTTTTTTCTTTACTATGCTTAATGGTTTTTGTTTTTAAGTTTTTATTCTTTTGAATGGCATACATTTTTAATTTCATATCCCGAAACAGAATATTATTCGGAGTATTTCAACCCATAAAATTCGAATAAATAGTTTATTAGTTATAAGTTATTACTAATAATTATTTTAAGTCTTGATGAGTGGTGTAGCGTAACAAAATTTTATGATGTAGGTACTCATGTTGTACCACTCTACTCCACTTATTTAAAACTTTAAATACTTGTAAGTCATAAGGTACTCGTCTAAAATTCAATTTTCACAAAAAAAAAAAAAATATATTCTGTTTCGGTTAGGTTTCTTCTGTTTTTGGTTTAAAAAGTATTCCGTTTAATCCAAAAAAAAAATAATAATAATAATTAAAAATTCATGTCGTATTAAAAAAAAAAAAAAAATTAAAAATGATAACGATAAAGAGTTTTTTTTTTTAAATAATTTGAATCGTATATTAAATTAATTATCCGATACACAATATTTTCTACCTATATGATAGATTACGTGAAGTCTTCGCGCTAACATGGCGATAATGGGAATTTTAAAATTTCATCACCAAAATGAGTTAGGCTGGATAAGCAAGATCTGTTTTAGTTTTTATTTTTGATCGATGATTTGTTTGATAAAAAAACAATAATAATATATTCTAAACATAAATTCAAGCAACATAACATATGTTATTATAACATAACAATATAATACTTTATAATAAAGTAATAAAGTCTGTCCTATAATATGCGAAATGATTTATGCTCACAATGTCTATTTATATGGACTTACGTCATTCGTACTATTTTCATCGATTTGACTAATATATTTTACTTTATTGATTTAAAAAAATCGCGATAAAAACGCACCTTTTAGGGCAGTAAGTTTATAAGATCCGATGCTTTTGTGTAAAATAACATTTATGGTAAAATTATTCAATTTTATATAGCGCAATTGAAATTCTCGTTAACTCCGATTAAATCACTAAATACGAGTAGTAAACGTAATTTATTATAATACATTAGTAGATAATATTAATCATTAAAATTAGATGCACATTTTAACATTGAAATGCGTTTTTCTGTTTATCAACATTTAATGGATACACTCAAAAACATCGAGAATACTTGACAAACGAATTGATTTACACGGTTGTAAATAATGTCTTTTCGTCAATAATTTAGTATTGACGATCAACCAAAACCTTGGACGAAAGGTTTTAGAGACTGTCGTTAAATAATTGTATTGTATAATACATAATATAATTTAGCGCTAGAACGTTGAAACATATTTTATTATTCCCAAGACCATCTATTATTAACAGCGTAACGTTTTGAATGTTTAAAATTTAGATATTACATTCAGCTCTTTGATGTTAATGATTCAAAAACACAATTTATTTTATTAGATTTTATGTTTTAACATACTTACTTAGATTTTTATCGTGTAAGACTAGTTTATACTTACAATATTATAATATATAGTTTTTGTCGTTTGGGTAGGTAAATATACAATTGTATTATTTTCATATGCCATACGATCGATATGTGACCATATATATATATTAAAACTGAAACACATAGTAGCTGTACACATTTATGTACTGAAAAACTGAACATAAAACTTTTTTTTTAGTTATTTGTCCCGTGAGAAAGTCATGTATAACATTTTTTTTAAAGCCTACCGGGACAATTTGATGAGTGTAAAATAAATAATAATATTATTGATTTTTGTATTGTAAAAAAAATAGGTAGTACTTATTATTTTAAAAAAACTTTTTCAAAATAGTATATAAAATAAATATATTGTATATAATTATTAAGACGTATTGAATATTTTTAATATATTGAGGTTTCAAACATCTAAGTAGGTTAAAAAAGGCAATTCAATCAAATTAAATTTATAAAACACGTAGAAAAAAATGCATGCTGCATATTAAATTTAGTAATGTTTGGTTTTTTAAAATCATGACTGGGTATAAATTTAAATATAGCCCTGGGGGAGAAAACCTTATGACGCCTTTCATTATTTTATTATTCTGATTTATTTTGCATTCTTCATGAAACATCAATTTTTTGTTTTTGAACCAACAATGCTTTCATTTTATATTTAAAGTTCAAAATAATAAGCTTTAAGTAGGATTCAAAAGGACTTTTAAATATAATAACAACAATAATATTTATAGTATAAATAATAGACATAAAATAGTACATACAATAAACTATGATCAATAAATTGTAATAATTTATCAAATATTTTTCGATTTATTCAACTATATATTTACTAATTATATTATTGTATAGCTGTAGTTAAATTAATCATGTAAGAATTTACGTCACTCAAAATAATATAATATATCTTATGATGGGTTAGATAGACCTAACCATTACAGTCCAATGGATCCTTAAATAATCATTTAATGGGCCATGCCCGGATGATTACATTTTAACGAGCTTTTAAATTGTTCAAATATATGTAAAATTTAACTTAATTGCGATGATAGTTTAATAATTTGAGTTAAGTATGAAAATAATATAATTAATCACAAATCAATATATTATTAGTAAAGTAATGAATATTGTCAACAAATTAAATCGAACTTGTATTAATTTAGATACTTTCAATTCCTACGAAATAATACATTTTATAAGTTTTGTGTTGTTAATGTAGCTACTGTGGTTAGTAAATTTAATATTATTATGTACACAAGTATGGATAGAAATGATTGCTACTCTATGTTTTTTTGTTTTTCATTATTCATTATACTATACATTTACTATAGAAACTATACATATAAAATACCATACGTAGATGCATAATTTATATAAACTGACATTTAAACTGTATAAAAAATAACTCGAAATAAGTTAACTAATAAGAATAAACTAATCTAACTTTTTTAATTTTCTAGAACGAGAAATGGAAATAATGGATGATATCTCTAAATTGAATAAATAAAAATCATCATAAGATATCCTTAAACACTCTTATATGTGGATGTTTCAAACTTTAAGTCAACAATAAAATTTCATTAAATGTCAAAATGTCCTAACTACTATTCCACGTACTGTTTGGACTCAGTTTTGTAAAATAACAGTCATGGCGTAGAAAAAAGTCACACCCTTTTGTAAAAAAGTATTTTTACTTGTTTCTTGACGAAACACTCTTAAGTACATTTTGTTTAATTTTAGAAGTTCAAATATTGAAAACCTACAACAAAACTAGACTGGTAGCTGTTCTAATATTTTGTTTGATATCGTTCAAGATTACTCGCACTATAACACAAAGATATATTTTAGTAGTTTCAGTTTCAAAAATATTGAATATAAAGTTTAAACATTAAGTTTTTCTGTATTTGTCATATATTATAGGTAGCTACTCAAAAAGTTACTTAGTTCAATTAATTCAAAACTAACTTTAAGACGCATTTAAATCAAAATTTTATATTACATTTTATTTTATAGTACTTTACGCAATGTAATTTCATAGCTTACGGTGATTTAAAAAATTCAACAGAAAGATTTTATATAGTACTGTTAATTTAGATTAATATCGTTTTAATGTACTTATTATATTTTGAAATATAATTAACAAATTTAGTTTCCTATATTATTATGCAAAATGACTTAATAACACAAAATTAATCAAATTTTCAGCGTGTGTTTATTTATATTAGTTTACACATGTAGGTGTTTTTAAAAAAATAACAACTAATACTCAATTAAAAAAAAGTAAAAATTAATTTTCAATCATATTTTTATGATAGTAATTTTTTTAGATTTTTAATTTATTTAGAATGAAAGAACTTTTATATAAATTTCATATTTTTCGAAAATAATTGTACACGCAAATTTTAAGTTGTACCAACAGTGTACTAATATTATTTGTAAGCACTTTAACTTTAGATACTATATTTTTTCATTTGCATTAATAAAGATAAGCGATATCTTAACTTTGAATGTATTTGAACAATAAAGTATCAATTTAACAATTTTCAATGTTCTATTATTAAAACATAAATGCAGAAGTTGATTTTATCTCAAAGTACAATGTTAAATAAGCTATACATTTTCAGTTTAAAAAAAAAAAAAAATTAAAAACTAGTAATAATTAATATAGAATTCTAGATTTTTTCAAAAATGTTTTGTATAAATCAATATAAAAGTACTTCAGACACAAAAGCATAGTTTTTGGTGTTCGTTTAAACGATGCTATAACTATTTTATTTATTATTAAAAATCTGATTCCAATTCTCATCTGTATACTCGCACGTCACGAAATGTGGTTAAAAGCTTTTACGTAAAATAGTGTTCCGGATGAATTAATACCACACATTGTGTTAAGTTATTTGTAAAGAACAATACGTTTTCATCAATCCCATTTAAGATATGTTCCTGTAAAAAAGTTATCGACTTTAATGTAGTTTTAAAAAAATATTTTATTTTGGTATAAATATTTCAACTATTTTTTCGCTATACAAATTTGGGATATTTCTCATTACGACTAAACTAATTAAATTTTTAATTATTAAAATGTTTTTTAAGATTTGAATGAGACCTATTCAAATTTATAATTTTAGATTCTGAGCGGAACGATGAATGTATTGATTTTACAATGTTGTGTGTGTTTTTTTTTTTGTGTATGTGTACACGTGAACGTGTCGAAATAATGCTTCATTTTCAAACTTTGGGGGTGGTTTCCAATAAAAAAATGAATCTAATTGGTGCATTGAGGAGGTCATTTTTTGAAATTCGCAATAGTTTTCAAAAGCACCGGGAAAAACCAAAAAAAAATTAAGAAAAAACGGGAATTTTTACGCAAAACCAGTTTTCGACCAAATCGATTTTTGTATATGATTGTAATTCAAAAACTAATCACTGTAAATACTTGACATTTTCACAAAATGCTGTGTTAGTGTTATATATATACAGTTAAATGTTCAAAAAAAATTGACTTTTTTTGAGTTATTTATAGACCACTGAAATTTTCGATTTTTTTGAGAAATTTTTTTGAAGTGTTGATAAAAAAATTTTGAAAATTTAATACAAGGTTCCTTATGAAATGTTCTTATTGTAACTAAAAAAAATTAAAAATCGTTAGTCACAATGTTTTTTATATAAGCGTTTATAGTTCAAATTTTCACGAAATCTATTGAAAACGCAAAAATTTGCAAATAATTTTGAAGTTGAAAAATCATAAAATTTTTTGTGCTTATAACTATAAGGATTAAAAATACAACACTAAGTTTTCCATAAGTTTTCCTTCAATTAGCTATAGCGAAAACTCGTAGCATCATTATAGAAAAAAATTCAAGCGCGTATTAATTTTAAATTTTTAGGAAACAGCGTAACGATAACGATTTATCCTCAAACGGTTTTAAATTTTTGTTATTATTCAAAAAGTGTAAGTTGTAGATACTTGAAAATTTTACCAGTTTTTTAGATTTGCATTTTATTTACATAATTTAATTTTAAAATATTTTGACTTTTTTTAAGCTATTTATAGACAACTGAAATTTTCAATTTTTCTGAATTTTTTTTTTTTTTTGAAGTGTCAATCAAATTTTTTGGCCCAATCAAAATACTTTAATAAAAAGTTACTCATAAGTTATTCTTATTGTTAATAAAAAATTATAAAAATACATAGTCACAATTTTTTTTTTATTAGCATTTGAAGTTCAAATATTGACGAAAGAAAGTTCGTCAAAATCATGAATATTTGCAAATTATTTTGTAAGTATAATTCATAAAAATGTTTGTATAAGTAGCTAAGAATTGAAAATTAAATACAAGATTTTTCATAAGTTTAGCTTACATAAATTATAAAAGAACTTAAATTCTGGTGTATTCAGGCCATTAAAACATTAACCATCTTTTTCACCAACCATTCAAAATGATTCCTAGCTAACAAATCATCTCCGTTCAGATTCGTCTTTCGTACCTATACAATGATACCTATCAATGGATTCAAATTTAACACTCCTATAATATATAATAATGATCCATACGGCATCTAATGTATATCAGAGCGGTACGCACTTACCAACTTTTTTAGTATGAGGTTTTTAGTAGATTCATTTCATTTATTTCAAATTGTTTATACAATAATAACAAAGTTTAAAATTATTTAAAGTTATAAATTGCTTTTTATTATTTCAAAAATTACCAAATATAATTTTTATTAATTAAAAATAACTATATTTGATTTAGATTTTAAAATGTTTACTTTTCAACAATTTGTTATAAATTATATAATATTTATAATATTTGCTAACAAAATTTCAAAAATAGACACATCATTCTTATGTTTTAAAAGATGATAAAAATGTGAAAAAAAGCATAGTCTCTAGTTTCACAGTAATATTCTTATTCAGTAGACCACGAAATAAGATGAAATAATATATTTTTTATTTATTCAAATCTGCTTTAATTTAACTTCATGATGACTTATTAGAAACTAGATGTTACAGATTATTGACATATTAATAATGGTTTTTCATTTTGCGAACAACATTATTCACAATAATAATATTATAATACTATTCTTAATTATAAAAAAATGTGTGAAATAAAGTAGATGTATTGCCTGTGAGTCAACATTATTAAGTAGATTTTATGTGCTTAATAATATAATTAATAAAGTAATTTAAATTAGTATTAGTGACGATATATTGATCTAATAGTTTTAGTTATTATAATAATATATATTTAATATTTATACCATATTAAATTATTGTTATTAACAATAATAAAGAGTCATTACTCATTACAACCTTACTGAATAACAGTGTGAATAGATTCCAAATGTTAAGTTTCCATGAATAATATTTTTGAATTAAATCAAAATAGATTATAATATAGTTATTTATCGTTAAATTTATAATTTCATTCTAATTTTTATTTGAATAACTATATATAAAAAAAAAAAATGTGCTTATGTATTTTTTATATTATACAATTTTTATCATTATTGAAATAAAACTAAAAATAAAAATAAAAAATTCAATTAAGTGTATATAAATAACAAAAACTGTCAATATTTTGAAAATTTTAATAATGTAAATATCTGGTGAAGTTTTTTTTAAGTCTCTACGGTTAATTGTTTATGAATTATTATTAAAAAACTAATTAAGCCTAAAAATTATCGTTTTTCTTTATTTTTTATTATTTTTTTTTTTGTGTATTCCGAATATTAAGGAAAGTAGTGTGAACTTTTACTTTTGACCCAAAGTTTTGAAAACCGAATATTTTTTACTGAATTAAAAGGTGATAGAAAAAAAAACACATATTATTGTAAAGTCAATACATTAATTTCTCCGTCCTGAATCTGAAATAATAATTTTAGATTGATTTTAACTTTTTACTTAATATTGAATACAAAACATCAAATTCTAACATTTCGAGTAAAATAAAACTTAATTTATAAGTGTACTATAAGAATTTATTTTGTTGAACTTGAATACTTTATATTAATTTTTAAAACGAGGTCATTAGTTATACAATATAAATGTGTATAAATACATATTTTTTTTTTAAATAACTTGTATTTTAAGTAAGGTAGTTTTATGTTGTTACAATTTAAAATCGATTAAATACACTTAGGATTAGAGTATAGAATATAGTTACATATTTATGATTTGAATAGTTGTTTGTAGGATACCTATAATAACTGTAATACTAATGATAGAATAATATCAATTTATTTATAAAGCAATGGATATTCAATAAAATATATTATGTTAAAGTTGATATTATAATTATTTTGTTTTATTACATGTTGTTCCTTCTCATAGAAACGCTTAAGAAATTATCTAGAATAATAAAATAAAATAATCAAAAACTGGTTAATTGTATAATTTGTTTATTTTGATAAACATAAAAAATGATAATATATTCATCCCATTGTATGTATTATTCTTATTTTATGATCATTGAATATAGTTCAATTTTTTTTATCTATAATCAATACAATTGTAAAAAATAAATAATTGTTGTATTTCTAGATATTGGAATTTAACTGTTAAAAAAAATATATATACATAAATACATAGCTGGTATATTATATTCAAAGTAATATTGATTTATTTTCATAAAATTACTTTTTAGATTGTTATAAAAATTACGACAATACATTGAAAAACAAAATGTGTAACGTTATTTATATTATGCATGTGAAATTCGAACACAGTTTGTTCGGCAAATTGCTTCTATGGATTTCTGTACAGTATGTATATTGTGTACGATGTGTATAATATTATATACAGCCTAACTTAACTAACGAGAACTACTACAGCATTATTATGTTAAACAATTTCGCGTACTTTGCGCAGACGATAAATCGACCAACAAAAGGCAAAACATTATTTAACTTACTTGTTTAACAATAGCTATAACAAAAGTTGCAAATACGTGTACTATACTGTATTAAAAAAAAAAGAAAGTCAAATCGAGTGCATATCAAGCGCTTCTTCTTTCTAGAAATGTTTTCGTTACGCCCAATGATCACTAATCAGGCATTTATACTCTTGGCCGTTTCGGCCTTTGTGAGATTATATTACGGTGTTTTGACTTACATTAGTTTAATATTGCACATAGTATTAGTACTGTCGATATAGTGGTCTATTTAATTACAATAATATTATTGTGTGTACAAATTAAACGAATTTGAAAAATTAAAGTACCTATGCATTGATTTATTTTAAATTGTTTTCCACATTAAGTTTGATACAATATACAATGTACGTAACTGTACGTTACTTCTAAGACAGAATAATAATTAACGTTGATTTTTTTGAAATATTTTGGAAACGTTATATTATCATTGTCATTATAATGTTTCTTGGTTATTTTGGGAACATTGCCATTTTCAAGTGGCGTTCGAGATTATAAGATTATACAATTCCTTATACTATGCATGCTTACTATCAAAGATTTATGTTTTAAAACAATTTCATATTACATATAATTCGCCGAAAAAACTTAAAAATCATTTGATTTTTGTTACATGAGTTAAAAATGTAATTTCACGATCGATAGACGGAACAACGGTCGGTCATGCTTCACCCAATATAGACAATAAGTATCTAATATGAGTTGGTGCTTATTACACAAAAATAATTGTAATGCAATACGTTTTGTACGAATAATTATTAATTATTATAATAAGATCAAATAATATCATTATAAAAATATAAACATATTTAGCTATCTTTGTTGTAACTTTGGTAGTAGTTGCACGTGTTTATTTTATCAAATATTATGTAAATATGGTCTCAGTTTAAAAATTAAAGTGTTTAAAATTGTAGATAAGAAAAAATAAATTTCATTTTGTTCGATTATTATCCTGTAATATTGAACGATAGCGTTGTATTATTAATAGCTGTCGTAGTCATTAAAATGTTTTTTCTTTTTTTGAAATAAATAATCTATATTTTATGAAATAATTAGTTTATATCATTAGTGAAGAATACATACATGTTAATTTTATTTATCACATATACAAATGCATACTAAAAATAAAATATTAACAGGTAATAAATATGATTACTTAGATGTGAGCAGTCATCCATTAATAACATCTATTATTAGCTTTTAAATTTTATTTTTTTTTAGTTTTTCTATATAGGTATACTATAGGTAGAGAACCTAATAAAATCGTTTAGATAGGGTACTGTCAAGGTCACAACATAATTTTTTTTTCAAACATCTGGGCGGGTTACCAGGAATAGAAAGGACTTTTAGATTTCATATAGACGGAATGCTGTTGAATGTAATAAGGCTTTATTTAAAAGTTTAAAAAAAGTATAAAAGTACTCGACAAATTATAATCATTTCATAATGATATTACAAATTTTATATTTAAGTACTTATCAAATCGTAATTATATTACGAGATATTTGATATTTAATTATAATTTTATATTTAATAAATACTTAACAAATTATAATTATCTTATGATATTTTAAAAAGAAAATATTTTAAGCAAGTAAATATTAATTTTTATTCCAAACCTGCACAAAAATTGATGGAAAATATTAGTTTCAAATGCATTATAAAGCGCTCAAGAACTTCGAAAAAATAGTCAACCATGCGCGGAATCTACATTAGTGCAAACTAGGCGCATTGCTATAAGAAAGCATAATAATAGTACCTATATATACACTATTTCCGTGTAATTTTTCAATTTGTGTTGACAGAGATCAATTATTTATTTTAACAAAAATACAAAAAAAAAAAATTCCCATTTTACTTCTATTCTGAGTGCCGTTGTATTTATGTATACTATGTACTTACCTTACCATGTATACACGAGTCTTACATTTGAGTGTTGATTAGTTTTAATTGAATTTATGGTTTATACTTCACTTTGATTGAAATTTGCTCAGATTGATCAACTTCTACTCACAAATAGAAATTATTGCGTTTATCACTAAATTTCAGTACCTAACTACTCGTTTCATTGTAATTTCAAAGAAAATATTTGCATGGAAACTTTGACAATCTGGTAAGCTGATTATAGCCAGGAAATTTCTCCTCTGAAATCGTCATAATACTGTGTTAGACAAACTTAAAACAGATTTAAATACGTGTGTTTGTTTCTTTTTTAAAATTATTTATTCATAGTTGCACGTTTGTTCTATATACGTTAGTAAAATGTTAACGCACTATAGGGTAGAAGTATTCTAGTTTACTTGGATATTTGCGTAGAGTCATCATCGATGGTATTTTTTCTCTATTTTTAGATATTATTAATTTTAGACTCCGTACTCGGTTTATACGATCCTTTGCTCCATTATTTGTACTTTATCATAACGCAAGATATAATAACTCAGCCAAACTGCAATGCATCATACAACATCAAACATGTCTAGGAAACGCAGCTCCGCCAAATCTCAATTAATTAATTTGTATTTAGATATTTGTGGTTAAAATATATGACATCATTAAGTGAAAATACGTGGATTTTGCTTGTTTTGAGTGAAAACAATGAAGAGTAATGAACTGGGTTAACAATCGCTAAAGTATAATATAAAATAAGATCTGCGTGAATATTGAATTAATCATTTTCAAGATAAAAGAGCTATAAAGTTACCGGTGCATTTTGTGTTAAATAATTTGACTGTTTATTTTTTTGCTTGAAACTAATTATTTTTAACTTAAACTATAGAGTAACTTATAAAAAAACTCTTTCACTTTAAATGTCTAAAATTATATTTAAATATTTATTTTTAGCCTAAATTAATTTTATCATTCAACTAGACAGATTGCATTATCTTTTTTTTAGACAGGTCAATATAGTGACGTATTATTGGTAATTATTATTTAAAAGGGTTAATAATAAATATTTTAATTAAACAAAAAGTAACAATAGTTAAAAACGTTACTTTTAGAAATTTGTTGAAAATGCAAATCTAGTTCAAAGATGAATTTCAATATTTAATTATAATAATAAATTTACCGATTTCTTCAGAAAGTTTGTTTCTATTTTTGATCTTAAGTGAAGGAATATTTTTAAGAACTTTGAACAGTATTATTTGTTTTATAAAAACACTTTTATATCAGTAAAAAAACTCAAGAAATTGCATGTATCGTATTTATGGACCGTAAATCTTATTTTAGTTACAGGTAGTTTTAAGAGTTAATTTTTCAGTTTATATAGTGTTGTCCTTAAGTGTAAGAAAAATCATCAGAAAACCTTTTCAAATTTTTTTTTTTAAAAATTGCAACCAGATGCATAATTTGAATTCTGCTCAATTTGATATATTATGTTAAAAATTATTTATAAATATGCGATACAACTGACAGATAAAAAAAAAATGCTAAATGTGAATTATTAATAACTAATTATATGATATGCTTATAAGTTGGTTATATGGATAGTTGATAATATATTATAGTTTCAAATATATTAAATATAATAAACGATTCGGTATGCTTGTAGTCGAGATCGTATATCTCTTTATAAAAATTATGGACTAATTTGATAATGGATGAACTTAAATGCATATTAAACAAAATATATTTATTGTTTCTTTAGAAACATTAACCGTCCACATAGTTTAAGATAATATAGCAAATTCATAGAATTTATTATTTTAAGTAAAACACTTTAAAACTATTCTGAAGATGAAAAAATTAGCAAGCAACAGTCAAATTAACAACTATACATTCGAATTATTATTAATATTTCCATTATTATATTATTTTCCATATTATCGATGAGATATTCGAAGTGAATCTGAACGTTCTAGCGATGTGTTCAAATGTAAACACACACCGAGGCGCAATACAGATAAAATGGGTTATATATTCTCGATTGGAAATTTTAATCACCATTTTGTTATAATTATAAATCATCGAATGTATATTTTGTCCATGAATTTTGTACGACGAACTGTGAGCTCCATGCCGCCACGATAAACTTCCCTAGTATATACTATACCATATTTTCGAAGCATCAAAATGTTTACCCTGGTGGCTTGGTTAATTCATATCACGGGTCATTAACTATATAACAGGGTTTTTATTTTATATCATTGTTTAATCATTCATGTGAGGAACGAAAACATTACCCATTTGATGTGTTCCCGCCACACTGCATAATATTGATTATTTTTGTTTTGGTTTTTTGAATATTGAATGAAAATGTGTTCAAAAATAACTACAATAATTATTAACGCATACTCAGAATATTTGTTAATGAGTTAAGTATAAAGAGTTCAAATATGTTATGTGGTATGAATATAACCTTAAAGCTTGAATACCGTATATTAATATTATCAAATACATACTTTAAAAAAAAAGTAAAAAACATAAAATATTTAAATAAAAATTATAATTTTTTGGAAATCATTTTTAAGCAACTAAAAGATTATTTTTTAAAGTGTTATGTGACACAAAATTATGTATGTTTCATTGGTCGCAATATAATTAAAGTGATATTTTTCACAATTTATATACACTTTTATACTTTTATACTTATATAATATGTATATCTTGTATACTAAATACATTATATAATACGTATTGCAAATTGAAAATTTTTATGTCAATTTTTGGTTTCTATCATTTGGAAAACTATTCAAAGAAGCATTTGAATTAAAGCATTGAAAATTTAAAAATAAAAATATCCTTAAATAGTAATTAAAGATAGAAATTTCAGAATAGTTGATTTGTGAACCCATCAAAATTATAATGTTGTACATTGTTCATACAGAAATTAAAATGTACCTATAGATAAGTTATTTTCTTACTACAAAACAAAATTGTTGAAAACTATTTTATTGTAAGTTAGGTGAGACTGAAGTTATTGTAACCTAAACCTTAGTCAATATAATATGAATATTAAAAATGTATGCTTTTCTATCTCTGTGAAAAAAAAAAATAGTTATCGTACATTTTATTGGTACAATTAACAGTAAAACAACTTGTATAATCACTGTTTTTATTAAATTACTTCTATACTAGTAGGGGAGATAGTTACTTATTACACATTTCTATTCAATCAGACTAAGGGTAATAGGATATCGGTAAGTGCATTCCTTACCTGAACGACGACTATCTATAGTATCTTAAATCATAATATAATATGAGGTAGTCTATTTATTAACACAATACACTCATTATTTCAAAAAACACTTACATTTTTTATTTATGTTAAATAATTTTAAGTCATAACAAAGCAATATTTATGGGAAAAAAATAATACTTTTTATAGTTTTTTTTTCGTTATCATTTTTTAGAAAGATTTTTCTCTGTTGAATATCATGACAGATTTTTAATTTCATATACCAAAGCAGAATATTATTTTAGGTATTCCGATCTATAAAAATTGAATTTCGAATAAGCAGTTTATTAGTTAAGTATTCAAAGCTTAAATGAGTGAAGCAGCAAACTAAAATTTTAAGATGTACCTCCGTTCCATTTTATTATGATTTTCTAAACTATAAATACTTATAACTCATAAGCTACTCATCAAAATATGATTTGTATGTATAAAAGTACTTTAAAACATTTTATGATTTGAAATTTATGTTATCATTGAAATAATAAAAATAAAAAAATTATAGTAAAAACATATTATTATTTTGTAGAAAAATGTTGTTTTGTAACGACTTAATATTATGTAAAATAAATAATAAAAAAAGGTTAGTGTTTTATGAAATATTGAGTATCTTACGTTTAATGAATCATCCAGTGTAGTCGTTCAGTTAGGTTGATTGATATAAAAAATGTAGTAAATGTAAAATGATGATTGCAGTCCAAGATTCGAATAGGTATAATGAGTACTCGTTTCGCCTCACTCGAGCCAAGCCAATACTCTCAAAAAATAAACGGTGACGTCGAATTTCGCTTGTATTTAATCGGCGTTTAAAACGTTAAAGGTTGAAATAAACATCAAAATTTGACCTAGTAACTTTTGATAATAACTGCAAAATATCTAAAAACGTTAGATGGGGTAGTATTTCAAAAATGCTAACTGCACACTATAAAGAACTCTATTGTTGGAAAACGAAAATGTCAATCTCTAACCCTCAAACGATACATATTTTCGGATAATATACTTTAGACATACTTCATTCCTTTATCATACAGTATACTTGTTCAAAGGTGAATATTAAAACATAAATTCTATACTATTTTTTTTAAATTTGTTGTGTCCTTATTATGTTAGTGAGTGCGTTAAAAAAAACCAAACCCAGTTACCATATTTAATTTCTAGAAAATAGTTTTATTATTAAATTAATAATATATGTATATATAATTAATAATTTATTCTAATATATTTGTTTAATTTTTTAAGCTAGTTAACATTATATAGAATAGTTAATTCAGGAAAAAAAATAAGATATTTAAAATTTAAAAATATTATACAAAACTTTTTTCATTATATAAAATAAGCAGTGAATTGCGTTAAATTTATCACTACTACTACTAATACTCTCTCTCAAAATGTTTAATTTTTAAATATATAAATGTTGAGCATGACAAAATAAACTATCATATAAATTACGTACTCACACATACAAACCCACATATATGGTTTATTGCTTATTTTGAATATTCTGATGCATTTAAAGTACTTACTACTTTTTTAGAATAATATATTCTATATGGATTTGAATAGGTACGAGAATAAAGTAAGAAATGTAATTTCTACGAAAATGCTGAAATAACAAATGAAAAATTCCTACCAACAGAATGTTGATAACATGCATATTTAAAAAAAAAATAAATAAATTATAGCTAAGAAAATATAATACGCAGTTGAAGAAAGAATAAAACGCTGAAATAATTAAAACATACCTACAGTCAATAATTGTTGAACATTAATTATTATGTTTTTGGAACATTATATATTATATTTAATTCAATGATCGTAAATTAATAATTATAATATGATAATATCTAAAATATTTTAAAATATCATCTGAAGTATGTTTTTGTTTACAAGGAATTTAAAAATTAAATATTATTATAATAAAAAGTATCTATAAATAATTTTAACAACATAATAATATATTGTATTATGTTTTGTATTAATATATTAATAAATAAAAATTATGATGGTCTTTTTGATTTTTAGACAAATATCGATTGAACTGAATGTAAATAAAAAAACTACACTATTTACAAATATCTAATATATTGTAATAATAACATATAACATAATAACAGAATTATTGATATAATATTTGAAATTCAAATATTTGAATTGATACAAAAATATTCATAATATCCTAGTAACAATGTGTTATTGAATTTTCAAAGATTTTATTGTTTTAACATTGTTTGTATTATTTTTTAGGTTTGCATATAAACAATAACCATTAAAATATTATATATTATTGATTTCCTTATTTAGATATATATTAGATTTAAAAAATACACTTTAAACAACATACGAATGGTGTGAATACAAAATTGAACTAATAAATCATCTTAATAGTCAAAGAGTTATACTGTGAAACGAGTAACGACTGCGTAATAAAACATGTATCATGTATTAATATCTACATTTTAATTGGAAAGGTAGATGATGGTCCAGAATTCTAAATCTATATAAAATACTTATACTTATTACTTATTTTAAAATAAATGACAAATGAATGAATTCATGTTATAATGGATAAGTAATCCATAATATGGGTTTAAACCAATGCAAATTCATACAAAATACACTACTTATTACTAATATTATGTTATAATATACAGGTTGATTTATAAAGTATACTTAACTCTATGTTTCTTTAATAATATATTTATTCAAGTAGGAACTTGTTTTTAATGATCATATTTTCAAATAATTGAGGTTTTTTGTACTATTTAAGGTAATACTGTGGTAATAAAAACCTATCTTTTGAAAATAAGAACCCCTCCCCTTTTTACTGTAAATTATTAAGTGGATATATTTTTTTTGAAAATTTGTATGAACACAATTAAAAATTAAAATGAGTAGTCTATCAATTATTTGAAGTTATTAAAATTTTTATAGTTAAGATAAAAGTCTTTAAAATTTTTGTGTAATATATTATAAACTAATAATATAAAATAGATGTTAAATTAGTGTTTATATAACAATAAAGCACACTTTATAAGTAGTACAAAAATATCAGAAATTTTAAAATATGGCCATTAAGTAAATTCAAAATTTCTACAAAGAAGGATTTGAACAAATTCATTGATAAACAAAAAATGGTGGTAATTCATCCTTTATAATATATTTTAGTCTTTAAGTAATTGTAAAGTCAGTCTTTGAATTATTATTAATGGTTATTCAATAACTATATTTTAAATAGACTATTTTAAATCGATTTCGGATTTGTCTCAAATTTTAATCACTAACTCTATGTTGAACATAAAATAATACTATACGTTTCATTTGTTTTTGGTTTTCTGTTTAGAATTTAAATGCTTAATTATTTTTTACATAATATTTACTATACTTACAGAAAAAAAATTTTTATGTGCTAATATAACGTTAATATTTTCATCTTATTTATTCCAATTTGTAAATATCCACTATAAATAATAATAATAATTTTAGTATCTCAAGAAAGATTTTTGAAGATATCTGAGAAATTAATATAATTGGAGAGAAAACTCATATTTTTCAAAAAAAAATATTCAAAAAATTGATGTACTTGTAGATTTCTCATAGTAATAGTGTAGAAGAAGTATAACAATTACGATAGGAATAAATAACTGAATGGAGGATAAAATATATCTCAGTCTCTATGAATTGTTTATGATTACATTTTTCCATTTTATATATAATATCAGATTTTTTATATTTTTTCATTTGAAAACAATTTTGTTTTTTTTTTTCAAGAAAATAATGAAAATTTATTTTCAAAACCTTTGGTATTTCTTTGTCGAAGGTTTCAAAAAAATTTTAATGCCATGTGTTATTTAATTATCACATTTTTTTTTTTTTTTTTGTTATACTGTACATATATACGATAGCCATAAAGTATTCATAGATGTATATATTATTTATATTTGATCAAATGATACATTGTAACTTTACCATTTACACAGTCACAATAAACTACTAAAGTGACTTCATAACATTTTACTAAATATTACACAAAATTTGTTGTACATTTTCGTTTTAACTCGTAGTTATTTGGAAAGTTTTGAGGAAGCAATACAACATAAACAATAAATACATAGTATGTTCTATTTCGACAAAATTTACTCTAAAAAGAAGCTAAATTTAAATTGAAAATCCCATTACAATCAACATTATAGAGATAAATCACTTTACAAACAATAATTGAAAGTTTAAGTTTTAAAAATTAATGATATGCTTGTTCAAATGATTTACCACTGAGGCATATTATTATTTTATACTATCTCTTCTAAATGAAATTTCAATGAAGACGTTTCTCGTCTTGTCTTGATTTATTTATATTTATATTTTCTTTGGGTTTTAGGTTTTTAATTAATTTCTTTCGTGGAATTCTTCTTTATTAAAATATTTTTTTTCCTTATAATGATACAATAACTTGTTGACAATTGTCTACTTTTTATTTACATAGAACATTGATGAAAATGTAATGATAATTTTTATTGCCATATACTTGATTAATAATATTTATTTTTATGTTTTAATTTACTGTATTGTATTATGTTGTCTTGTACAATAAAATGAATGAATATTTATATATTTTGAGTTCATTTAAAAAATGATATATCATTTAAATGAAGACTGAACGACGTTAATGATCAGTGTCATCTTAATATTTTATTTTATTAACTGGTACTATCAGACAGCATTTACATTGTCGTTCTTATGGAGACGTCTGACGTGCACGTAATAATATTATCTTTATTTTACCTTCACGAGAGAAATGCACAGCTCTTGTATTTTGATAGTACCTATATAATATAATAGTGTCTACTTATTATTTATCATGATTATTTGTTTGCCAAAGATTAAAAACGGAAATTTCACTTGACATTTCACTCTTACACCGATGACAAGACATTGTTTAATGGCACTAAAAAATATATAACCTCGATTGTTTTACATATACGAAAATTGACATATTCAGTACGACTAATGTAAGATAGTATCTTCCATGCATATGTGGTAAACATATTATATTCCTTTGGTTGTAGGAAATAAAAGAATAACTTACGATAACCAGAAATAAACACACAAAATAGTAAGGGGGATTTTCTATAATCTATTTGTTTAAAAGTCCATTTATGTTTGTAGCTTATAGACTCGAAAACTACTCGATCTTAGAGATATCGAGTAAGTTAAGAGTATGGATTGAACCACGTTTGAAAATATACCAAGTGCCATAACCAATCCGATATAGGCGGATTATATGTCTCAGTCGAATTACTTCACGAAGCGAATTAAACTGACGATGATTTGCACGTGAATTTAGGCCGCCAAGATACACGCCTATAATATGATGCAATATATATTTTTTTCTCACATTAAACTTGGTTTATATAACTAGTTATAACGTACAAATCATTATTATAATGAATTACATACTATTTTATTCATTTATTTTCGCTCGATATATTTAATTACATTTTTCTATGACTGATAATTTTGTTCCTACAACATTAATGTTTCAATTATTATAATATTATAAATACAGACGTCTATGATTATGAGTAATTTAACAGTGTATCTAAGTTGATTTATTAATCATGATCTAGAAGTAATATAATAGAAAATATGATGAATAATTATTTTTTTTTGTTTTAAAAAATTACAATCTATTTACATCATAAACGTCAAATTTATGTATAAAAAGTAATTATTTTAGTAAAACATAATTTACATTAAAAAAATGAATGATGAATAGTGCTGATAATCAAATTTTTCATTACTACAGCGCATGTCTCTGACCAGCATATTTTTAGTCGTTCAGTTATAGTTGTGTCATATAGGTGCGATAGTATAATAGGAAGGAAGTTTTTAATCGGTGGATTTTGGAGGTTTTGAACTCTTTGGATATTAAGGTATTAAGGTAGAGAGGTAGTGAATTTTTGAGAGCCAGTTAAATTTGTTTTAAACTTAATTTTAATTCTAACCGTTTTTAAACATATAGATGAATCTGGAATAGTATGACGTGCACGTCAAAACAGAGAAAATTATTTTAAAATTTAGTGTATTTTTAGGATTTTTACCGAGATTTTGATGGTTTAAAGACAAGACAATGGTCCTTTGTACTCGTATGGCTCGTAAAGCAGCGATTTCCCACAATATATACTTTGTTTCGACGTATAATTTATGCAAATTAAAGGAATCCATTGCCTAAGGTGAGATTTATGGAAGACTTAGGTGAATAATATTACTGTAACATTCACAGGTACTGCAGCAGGTAGTTTTCGATCGATTTCACGGCTGAATGTTTAGAAATTTCAATATAAGAGTATTATATTATTAGGTATATTTGTATATATAAAAATTACTGAACGGGTATAAAAAATACGAACGATTATAATAATATTGCGTCTAAAGAACTTGGATTTTCTCCGCCGTACGATTGGTAAACATGGTGTTTGGTCAGAAGCCACTAGCAATAACATTTCGAATAGACATGAATTTTCTCTAACCATTTTCCATCAAGACCACCACACCGCAACTTCCTCTGACGATGATCCCTTCCGGAAGATTCGCGGTTAGACACGTCCTGCAAACGTCCCATGGCTCTCAATAAGATATGATTTTTTTCAATAAGAATTATTTTCAACGATTCATATTTTTATAAATTCCATCGGCGTGGTGGTCATACACTATACAGATATCTAACTATTATCGATAACAGATTATTTTCGTTTTTTGACGTTAATTATAGCCGGTCCAATGATTATTTTTAATTGTTCAGTGCAATATACAATACAATCAAATTACCTATTATTGTTAAAAAATTAAGTATAATATTGACGCTTTTTGTATTTCTGTTTGCCCATATCTTGTTTTAATAACATCGCAGTGTGTTGACTTAAGTTGTCAAGTGTGAGGGCATCAGAAACTTTCTGAAATGTTTAGAAGTTTTTATTTTCAAATAAAATATAACTACGAATTATATTTACTTTGAATGTACTATGTATCAAGTATTTCGTGTATGCATATTGTCTTTAAGCGAGTTGTTATTATCGCGATTTTGATAATTAAACGTATACACACTTGACACCTACGTATATTATAAAAAAAAATATTGCCATCGAGCAAAACTAATATTTTATGACATAAACCAACCGTAAGAATTTATGATTAAGATGAATAACCTAACCGGCAACAACTGTCCTGTTTATAATATTATACTTTAAATATTCTAATTATACCAATTATTCTTATAGCTTATTTTATAATCCAAATAAAGGCATGGACACAATTCCCACATTAAATATAATTTGTGACGAACTGTTATCCAAAAATATAAAATAAAACTTTGTAAAATATTATTATTTAGTTATTTTTAATATTATAGGAAGACGTGTTAGAGAAAACTATGAAACTGTTTAATTAACTCTCCAAAGTTCTCGAATTTTAATTTTAAATTTGGTTTTATTTTTCCTTGTTTTTAATTTTTAATTGAATAATATTCAGTGTTCCGTATTTGATTAATTAGTTGTTCGATATAGGTACCCTACTTTTTTATGTTTAAAGGATCATTTGTCAACACTTCGCCAAATCATTTTTTTTTATATAAAGTAATCAAATTTAAATAACATTAAAAATATGAATGTTAAAAAATTCTGTCATTATTAATTTCCATGTAATAATGCAAATAATACTTTATTAGGTACCATCAATTTGTTAACCATTGTTATAAAAAAATTTAAATTAAAAAATAAAAATAAACGTTAATAATATTTAAATTAAATAGCATTATTTTGATTACTTATCATTTCTTTATTGACTTATTGTGAAATGACTGAAATTATAAAGTAATATTATTTTAAGCCAATTTAAAATTGATCTCGAAAAAAAACGAATATTTATAAAATATATTTATCATTTCTTATTTTGTACAAGATTCGAAATAATTAATATTTATTGCGTGCTATGTTAACTATTATTAGTTCGTAAAATACTAATTAATATTATATTTCTGATAATAATAGTTCTGAATACTAAACGCATTGTTTCGATACACGATGAATCAATAGACACAATATTGCTTATAATCCAGTTTGTAGCAATATGGATCCACTTATAATATTTTAAAAGTCAACATAAATAAATGTGTACATTGTGAATTATAATTGTGAGTTCATAAAATATAATCGCCATTTTATTAGGTTTTAAAAATTTAATATAACATACAACCATTATTTCCGACGTAAGTATAAACTATCCTACACAAAAAATGACAATAAAAATACAACAACTGATTTTAAGTTTTTCTACACATAACTTTTAACTGGCTTTGTATTGTAGTAATTAATATAACCGTATATTTTATACCCGTTCACTTAAGTAACTCTGTTTTCCACACAAATATAACTATGATAATATTGTAATGCCCCTACATAGGTACAATACGATATAATATATCACTTATAATACGTATGACAGTTATATTTTAACAATATTAATATTTTTCTATGTGTTTTAATAAAATATTAATATATTTCTTCTAAAATAGTGTAAAAATAAACTATTAAGTTATTATTTTAATAATTTTTATATTATTTTTTCAATATAAATAAATAAAAGGTCTGGCAAAAATATGTTTTACTATTTATTTTGTTGTTACCCTTTTTTCAAATTACACGTTTCTCCCTTAAATGCATTATAGGTTTACATTGTGTGAACACTTTCGATTACAGTTCTAAAAACCTTCCTAACTCCTGTTCGTTTAAATTAATAGTTGTTCATTTTTCATTCAAGTTAGTATGTAACAGTCTAATGACTATATAAAAGAACTGCTGTCTAAAATGTCATGATTGTAAATATATATTTTTTTTATACAAAAAACTGAATAAAAAAAAATACAATTTTGTATCATATTTGTTGAAATTAATCAACCAATGCTGTATTATAAAGTATTTATAAATAATGTATATGGATTTATTATATATTCAAGCCTAAAACGTAAGAAAATTTCCAGATTTGCCTTATATTTATTTAATATCATATAATTTTGTGACAATAATTTATCTAGTTACGATTTTTTTTTTTTTTTTTGATAAAACTTTTAATAAACAAATCTTAAGAAAAAAACACATTTATTTATATTATTTATAGTTATAACTCATATAATATTCAAGTCAATGAATTAAAAAATACTATTCAATAAGCAATACAATATAATAATTATCGACTAATGTGAGCTAAATCAAAATTTATTATTTTAGCATCAAAGGGCTTTAATTATTTCAGAAAATCTTTTCTTTCTCCCATGTGACAGATTTATTAAATTTAATATCTTTAAAGTATTTTATAGGAGTCATTAAAAGTTATAATATTTATATATGTGAAAACTAATTTACACAAATTTATATGACAATGACTCAATAAGGTTTATACGCTATACATAATAATAATATATAAAATATCTTGCTATGAGGTAGAAAAAAGTTAAGACAATAAAATATTATATTATGTTAAAATGATAATCGTTTTTTTTAGATTAGATATTAAAATTTTTACCTTTCGATCATTTAAATGATTCATAACTATTTTCTAAAATCTTTAACTACGGATAACACTATCTGAAAAATCACGGCCACCTTACTAAATAAATAAAGTTAAATTATATCGTTTTTTTCTAATGAGGCAAGTTATTCGTGACTTCGAATTTAGAACGATTTCTATGTTATAATTTCACTACTATGGTAAGATATTTGACTAAATATCGTATTTGTGTTCTATCTAATGTTATCAAGTGAAGCTTTAAAATATCCATACATGTTTAAAAAAAAAAATTGACTGTGCGTTGAAGAGATCAATTCAATAGAAAAAATATTAAAAAATTCATTATAATATTTATAATTAGGACTATTTGATAATTCAATGATTTTTAGTTGATGTGGTTTTTGTTTTTAACTTTGAATTAACTTCCTTCGTATTTAATCTATAAAAAATGAAAGAATATTGATTTTGTGTCAATATTTTTATTTTGAACATTCGTAAAATTGACACTTAGAACGAATTCAAGTAGTTTGTAAAAAAAGTTGTATTTCAGTCGTATTCTTTAAATGAGTACCCATTGTATGTATATAAAATATATCTACATCAATATGATGTATTACCATTTATGTACATAGTATGCTCATTTAGTGAACTTGAAATTTTTTATGTATTTATTAGTCAAAACTTCTTTTCGAGAATGACTCCATCAAAATAGCATTCTTGAGTATATTTTTTCATTGAATACATTTTTTTTTTTTATTACCTACCTAAGACAAAAAAATTAAATTGTGTTTTCATTAAATAAAATAAACATATTTTTATTTTTTATTTATAATAATTTAAGTTATTGTATTATTGTATGATTAACAAACAAGCTTAGAAAATGTTATATTATTTTATATGGAATTATATATATTTTTTTGATTATTAAAGAAGTTACATTTACCTGACAACAAACTCTGTTATTAAAAATACCAGCATAATATAATTATCAAAGACATTTTCTACATAATTTAATTCAATAAAAAATTGAAGTATAAAATATTGTTATAATTAAATATAAAAAAAAACACATGTTTATATATACATGTAAATAAAAGAGTCACCATTTTTTCTAAAGATGCATAGAAATTCAAAAATAAAAGTATGGTGTGTTGAAAAAGTATTTACACTAATTGAAATTGGAGTGGTTATACAGATTAAATTAAATCACAGTTTTTGATTAGTGAATCTGTGTCTGTCGGATGATACTCCAAATTAGGTATTCTATAGTAAGTTATATTATACTTAATATGAGTAATTATTATACTGCTTATCCAACATAATATTATTATTCTTATGTTATGAAAATATTAACAGATTATTTACACGTATTTTTTTGCTATAAATATTACTTTCTAACTATTAATTAATTTTAATACTATAATATTTATTTTATTAAAAAAAAAAAAAAAAATACCATTTTAGTTTTGTAGTGGCCATAAACTTTTGTAAATCAAAATAATCTGAATTTCTTATGATAAAACTTATGTAATGATACAAAAACTTAGTAAATTTAAATGACTAATGTTATTATTTGATGTTTAATTTTACAAATTTCTGATTGTTATTTTATTGTGAATTTTTTTATTAAATAATATATGATATTACTATATTGGTAATAAAAAATAATACGACATGGTTCTTCTACCTCGATTGGATGTACCTATATTGTCTATACAACACGCCGTCCAACATTTAATGTAAAAAAAAATAACAATAATATAGCCAATATAGATATTTATTTATTTAAGTTGTTTGAAAATTTTAATATTTTTTTTTGCTAGTCTTAAAACTTAATTTCAATGTTTTAATTAATTTCTAAATAAGTTGTTGGTTCTTTATATTAAAATAGGTCGATTATATAATATAGACTGCCTATATATTATTGAACCTTCCTAATCATTAAAAGATATGTCCAATTCGAATTTAATAATAAATCATTTTATACAATAAAAAACATTTCTGAACAAAGACGATCTAACCTTTTGCTGATAAATTTTACCATATATTTATTTAAGTATATATCATTTGCGTCAAACTGACTATTTTAAATGTAAGAAATCTATCGATTGCGTCAAGTATCACTTGATGAATTTTTTCACTTATTTTTCCTTCGGCTATAGACTTCTACGAACTTTTCTAAAATAATGATTCCACTGGATATTAATCCACTGAATATTAAAAAATATGTATTAATAATAATAAAATGAAAAATGCTTACATTTACATAACTAACAGTTGTGCAATCATTTCCTACAACACTTACCATATAATTCACCAAAGCAAATCCAAATATAGTTTTGTTTTCATATGTATTGAATTTAAAACTACAAACTGATTCTTATATAATAATGAGAGGAATAAACATAATAAAGTAAGTGAAAATCAAAATTATGAAATTAAAAAAATATATACATAATAACAACTGTTGACGATAAATAAAAAAAAAAAAAAAAATAAGTACTTATATAAAACTGGAACGAAACCATTATTTTCAAAAATAATCAACTCAACACTACAATAACCTAAACCTAATAATTTTAATTGTAAAAATATTTTGTAAAAAAAATCAATCAAAAAGTATTTGAATTATATTATTTTGCTATTTTAATAAATGTATATTATATTTAATTATTTTTTTGTTATAATATATGTATAATTATGTTATATTTATCGTTGTGGGCGACAATGTTTGAATTGTTTTTTGAAATGTTTTTATTTAAATAAAAACAAAATATGTTAAACTGAGTGTATCTATAGGGTTAATTAAAAAAAAAAATACTGTATAATAATATGATACATCGGTTATTGTTTAATAAACAGTCGGTGGAATCAACATAAACAAATATCCAACGGAATCAATATAGACAAATATCGGGCGGAATTGATAAATTCCCATTTATTTTAATAATAATACTAAAAACTGAATAAATATGTATGTGTATTTTTCCGGACTATTTTAAAAACTACTGAGAAAATTTTACTTTTAACCATGAAAATTCAAACTACATACAATTCACTATCAGAAATCTTCATTAAATTTGATGATTGAAGCATTGTTCATATTACAGAACTATTACATAATGGTCTTCAGCCAGCCACGCGATTAGAAAAAAAAAAGAAACACTGTTTAATCAATGCATTAGTCGTACTGTACAGAATTCAAAAATTGTGATATTATTATAAATTTTTAGTCAAATCGATAAAAATCAGCATAAATCTTTGAATTTATGTGCGATACCTACTTTTTCTTTCCGTTCTGTGTATTTATCCGTGAAATATGTTAAACGCTCACTTGTCGTATTCGATATCATTGTACACTTGTACATGACAAGTGGTTATATTTTGAATTCTTATGCAAGTTATATGTGTCAATAAATAATATGTCATATCCTCAATAGATCCATTAAGACGTATAGATGGAATATTATTTCTGTCATTCAAAACAACAGCAGCTGCAGCTGTGTTTGATCTCATTACAACACTGGTGTTTGGAAAGCCTGAGCAGAGTAAATCATATTATCTTTCATTTCAATTTCTTCCTTCAAAAACTCATAACCAACTTTTTTAGTTCTCAGAGTTAGGTGGGTTATTTTTTGAATAAAATCATAATCACATATTTCGCTTTAAAAATACTCGAACATGTGTACAACAATAATATGCAGTAAGAAAGAAATAAAAATGAGAAAAAAATATTTTTTCTATTGCAGAGGCAATAATTAACAAATGTCTCGAGAATGTGAAATTCGTAGTTAAAAAAAAAAAAAAAAAACTACCTACAAATGTCCAGTTCTACTAGCTTAACTAGAATATTAACCATATTATAGATTAAATATTAAAAAAAAAAATTATATAGAAATATAATTGGTAAGGTCAAATATTCTATAAATGATATATTATTTTGTATTTTGTATTTTATATGAATCAATAAATTGCACGCATTGTAAGTTTGACATTTTACCGAAAAGTACAAATACATCGAAATGTTCTTAGTATAAAAATAAATGAATAAAATACGTCAAAAATAATTTTTTACAAATTCAGATTCATCAATCTACTTTAATTTAGACATTTACATATAAAATAATTTAGAATATAAAATTACGAACTATTAAAGGTGAACAGGAATCGGGATTGTTTAAAAACTACTTTTATGTTGCTTTATTTACCTTTAGGTATTATAAATGATAGCTGAGAAAAAAATCGAAGTTAACATTATCACTTAAATTCAGATGTTTTATTTAAAATTGGATGTTTTGTATTGTTTTATTTATCATGGTCAATTTTGTTTTTTATCCCATGACTTAATCCGTGTACAGATTAATTTAGATTTTTTTATAAGGCAAATATAACTTAAACTACCAAATTAAATTTTAATTGAAAAAGTTCCATAATTTAATATTATAATATATTAGTACTTACATTAAGGTATCTAAAGTTTGATAAATAATATTAAAAAAAACTAGTACAAAATTATTTTTAAATAGAGTTTTCTTTTAATTGAATTCAATAAAGTGCTAAAAATAATGTTACCATATATACAAGAGTAGATTATAAAAAAGTTTTTCTGAAAGCTTTTTATAAATTAAATTTGAAAATCTTACCTGGTAATGAATTTAGACTTGAACAACCCAAAAAGTATCTTAGCTATATAGCATACAAAATTGTCTTGTTTTAAAGTGAATAAATAATATTGAGTAAACACATATTATATAAATTTTATACAATTTTTTTTTTATTGGTGTTCACTTTTCAACTCCAAAAATGCAATTCACCATATTTTGTATTACAATAATTTATTTCAAAATATCACAATCATATACTTCGAATCAAACAAAATTATCATATCATAAAATTCAACTATTTTTTTTTTTAGTTTAAGGGGTAAAGTTATATAAATTATATACATTTCTAAATACTTCAATTTTATTAACCATATAATGTTGTGTAATGAGAGGAAATAATAAATCGATGATAATGTTGTAACCACAAACATTTTGACAGCCGAAAATCGTAAATTCACCCCGCGAACGTAAAGTATTACCTAATCCCATTCGTACCAATACAAAAGACGAAAACTCGTAGGCCGAAGCAATGCTTTTGAGAATTACGATCCTTTTGTTTTTCTCCTATAAAATTCGAAATGAAACGTAAAATTCAATTCAGTATATTATGAACAGAAATAGCGAAAATACATTTATTACCAAATTCTGGTGGAATATTTATATACGTGAACCAGAGTCGGATTTAGATATAATATGGTGGCCTTTGAGTGTACATTATGGCCATTACGGGGTCTCAAAATAAATGAACATGAAAATACATTTTTTTTAACTATTGGTTAACATTTATAAAATTTAATATACTTTGCAACTTGATACTTATTTAAAGTTATTAAATAATACATTTTAAAAACAATTAAATCGGATAATATTGAGTTTAAAAATAATAATAATATACAAGATTTTTAATCTTTTTTGTACTTTTTAAATTTAATTTCAATGGTTCGGGTTCTAGATTATTTATTATGTGTTAACTAAAATCTGTTTTTCTGTTTTTACTGTTAATTATAAATAATTATAAAACCGTAGGATCCTGGGTCGCAACCAACTCAGCTCTCCCCTAAATCTAGCCTTCGCATGATAATACAATACTTCATAAATATTGAACTTCATCATCTCATAATCCTACGTAATAACTTGACAAAATATAACTATTCATATATTATTTATCCTAATAAATTATAAATGACAAACCATATAGATACCGTCGTGTCGTATTGGAGAAATAGTGTAGGTACTTTGCTAATATCAGTAATATCACTATACAATTCAAAACTTTTTAGATAATTGACTAAGAATATCATAAAAAAAAAAAAATGGAAGCTAGGATTTACTATTAAGTGATGAGGGTTTTTCGAATCATATGGTTGTAAGAATATACTGTAGATGGTTTTACTTCTAGATAACGTCGGAAAGTATTCTAGTATAAACTTATCCGTAATTTTTTTGTTCTTTGAATAATGATAACAGCTGTTTTTGAAATTAACTTTTAAAATTAGTTTCAGCACGTTATTAGTATGCCTACATGTATTACAAGTGTATAAGGATGTGTTATACGTCGTAACATTCTGGCTTGTTGTCTCTGTGACTCTTTTCTATCCCTGTACATATGTACAAATTTTCGAGTTTGTGTACGATGTTAGTAGTCAGTTTTGTCGTGACTTTATGAATATTAAATTTAATATACGATAAAATGTACCTTCGTTATATAATTAGACAAACGAGAATGTCTGTTTGTGGTTTTAATGTGTGACTTTGTTGTGTATTATGATGGGAATTCAAAAAATTAAAACAATTAAATAATTGTCAAGAGTATTATAAAAATTATTCTTGAATAGAATTAACATCCCACGGCTTCGCATAGCAAAACTACTATTTTATGTAGAACTGTCTATGGATTAAAAAAAAAATAATTATAATAAACATTTAAAAATATAACATCTACTGAATGTCTTATAATACACTCTGTATTTATAACATTAAATTTATATTATAATTCGATATGACTAAAACGAAAAAGAGTCATATGAGATAAATGTAATTCGATAGTTTATATAGAATGTCGACGAATGAAAACACAATCATTTGTAAACAATTTCGTATATATTCAATAATGCGTGAGCAACATTCTATTTCATGATCGTATATTAATAATAATAATAATAATAATAATATATACATTATAAATACTATAATGATATTGTACTCGTGTAGTTTAAATTTTTTTTCTGTAACATAAATAGGGAATATATTAAATAGGTTTCTGCTTACAGCGTATTTTATGTTTGTTTTAATGATTAAATAAGTAGATATCATTATTTTTAATCGGTCACTCTAAGTATAACTTTAAGTCATTAAATTTTAATAATTTTTAACATTTTTAAATCATCGTTGTCAATAAGAGTTCAAGGATTTGTATAAAATAAACTATTTTATTTAATTCAAGTAGTATTCATTAATCCTTAATATATAAAAAAAACAAACAAACTTTTGTTTACCAACTTATATTTTTATATACATTTTCAACAAGTGACTATTGGCTTAACATATTTTTTGATTAAATACCTTCTTGACTTATAAGCCATATAGCTATGCATTGAATGGTTATTTTCAATTCTATTATTGTACGATATATCTTAAAATATTATTTATTTTTCTAAATACATGTTTTGCAACGACTCACAGAATGATGATTCTTGAAAAATTTAAAACGTGTAAGATATCAATCATTGTCATGTGTATGGATATTTCAATATTATTGTACGCAGTGCATTTGAGTGGAAGCATATCGAGTTGGCATAAACGTATATTTATTGGGCTTAGCATTGTTGAAGGAGGCATCAATTCAGCACTTTTAAATTTACTATTCTATGTTCTAGGAGTAATTTTGAGTGAATGCTTATGAATGTGTCAATCGTAGAAAATAAATGACAGGCAGCATGATTGTATTAGGTATATAAAGGGCAACTCGGTGATATTTTTGAATTTTTTTCAAATACTAAGTAAGAAATGAGTTTTTTTATCATATCGGTAGGGAACGTTTACAATATGTTTAAAATAAATACAAAAGTTATGCATCTAAAATAAGGTACAAGGACTGGGTTTTTTAAAAATGTCCATTGATATTACTTTGAAAGAAGCGAGTCTGAAATATAATTCAAATTTATATTATTGTACAGAGTGTATTGGCCTGAGAAATTGTACATAGCATTACCTATGATGTTCCTGTCAAATATAATTTAATGTTGCTACTTCTCAGATGAGTAACCACCCAGTCCCAGGTTCTTAGAGATGAAGTAATTATTTCTTATACACCAAAAATGTGTTCTAAACATCAACCAACTTACCGTACGTACCTTGCCGCCAAAAACTAAATAAACAATATCCACGGATAATAGCCATAGTTTCTGAAGCTTAATTAATAATATCAGTACTAACTATAATAACAATTTGTTTAACTAAAACTCACGATAAAGTAAAAAAAAAAAATATTTATATGGTAATGCCAAGTATAAAACGAATAATCATATTTTCATTTTTCTCTGTATAAAACTTATTAAAGATAAAAGTTTTGTTTTTTTTTTCTCAAAAATCTGTTTCATTTGATGTGAAAAATTTGTAAATTTAATCTAAGTTTTATTTTTTAAACAGTTTTATAATCAAATTTTTATTTATGCATTTACATTATATTAGTGGATATCGTTATAATTTACAACTATGTACCTATCATTTGTTTGACAAATTATGTTTTACAATGTAGTTCCTCAATAATGGTTTTGGGTATATTAGGGCTAAAAATTTAATATGATACATTGTTAAATAAGCATTATATATACCCAATACCCATGTTTCTCATACACTGAAATTAGGTAATATATGCAAAAACATGCGTTTTAAAATAAGATAAAACCCCCAAAAAAGGATTTAATAAATTATCAGTATTAATAGTAACTTAACGTGAATAATTAAAAAGAACCATAATTCTGTTTTGTCTTGATATATAAAAAAATACATATACTTAGATACGCATACAAATAAAAATAAAATAGAACTTCAATCTATATAAAGACATGAAAATCTTATGTAAAATATACTTAATTATATTCTTAAATAAGATAAATCGGATGGGTAGCAGCACAACACTTCAAAAGTACGTATTATCTTCTCGACAGTTTCATTTGGTTATACTATTGTACAGCTTCGCTAAAAAGTCGTTTAATATGTGATGGTGGTGGTAGAGTAGTGTTATAAAATAAAATAATTTTATGTTATAGAAAGAAAATGATCTAATAAATTCAGTTCTTTCATCTGATAAAGGTTGTAAATTAATAAGATTTAAATGTTTTGGTTCTTTGAATCTAATATGCCTTATATGTTATTGAATTTAGGCAGATTATTTTTTTTTTTTATGGAATAAAAGTAATCATTGATCTCGTCACATTCGACATCGTTCATGTGCACAATAATTGTCAGTCTTATTATTAAAAATGTATACAGCTAAAACTATATGACTATACGTTATATATTTTAGAACTTAAATCGTAAACATTATCTCAAAAATCATTATACTTCATTAATTGTTGTATAATAAGAGTAATATATGGACGGTATCAAATAAAACATTTATGTTTAGATATTATGTTGAAAAATTCTTATTTGTTTTAAAACTAAGTGAATATTGCTTCTTCAAATTATTTTTATAAACATATATTAAACACTCTTTTTAGAAAATTTTTTTATTATTTTATACAATTCAAAATAATTGTTCGTGAAAATTCATATTTTACATTTTAGATTTATATTAATACTTATGTAAGGTTTTTTTCATCCAAGATAAACATTAAAGATAACTCAAACAATATTTATCAAGATATCAACAAAATACCTATAAAAGATAATTAGTTATTACTTATATTATAATATAATCACAACTTTCAACTATTAATCAAGACGTATGAAAGAAGCATTAACATTTTTTTTTTTTTTTTAATCTGAATGAATATTTTCCGGTTTTCTTTTGAACACTAGTAAGTGATAGGATAGAGTTATCATGCAAATTTTAATGTTATGACAAATCTGTTATTTGATTTTATCACTGATATTTCTAAGTTTCATTTATCCGGAAAGTTTTTTTTTTAATATTAAAAATATCAAGTTAAAGTGTTTTTATTTCAAATACCTACATATATTTGTTTACTATACTTTTGAGTAGACATTTTTAAATATAAAATTAAATAATGAAGTTCTGTAAAAAAATGTAATTAGTGATCGTTAAACTTGTGATTATTTAAATCCTTAATTATAATAGATATTACATTTTATAGTGAGAGGAAAAATAAAACAGTTATATGGACAAAGTTTCTGTAAATGTATTGGTACCTGAAATTCATATAGGTAGCAATAAAAAGATGTCTAACACCATTATACGTACAAAGCGTAGACTAAAGATAAATAAATATTAAAAATGTTAAGTAAATTTAATTTCAATACATATTTATTCTATTATAAAGCATAAAAATATGTTTGATTGCCAAATTTAACCATTTAAGTATTTATGAGGGTATAAATAGGTTGGTTAGGTACGGTACTTGAAAAAATAAAAAAGAGCAAACGTTATTATTTTTTGTTTCAAGTCTTTATATTTAAACTTGTTAGATTATATTTTTAAGTATGTTTCTTCTCAAAGAAATATTATACACTATTCGGTAAGACAATAAATTAAAATATGTTTGTTTTGTTTCAGGTAAGTTTCAAAAATATTTTGGATATACTATAACTATTCATTAATCAATACATACCGCGGTAAGAATTCTAATTGTGATTATATATCAAATCGAATACAATTAATTTTAATTTTGAAAAGAATTTGTTCTTGCCAACATATATTTTTGTAGTTTTGTTTACGGATAATTTCAAATAAATCGACTTGGAAATTCGAAATTTTGGAAACCTTAGAATACGATCAATATAATTGATTTCTAGTACGAGTCGCTCGACTCATGAAAAGCAAATAACATCGCTGCCTAGTGCCTACAGTTGTACAGCTATCAATCTATCTTACGCCTCCGCGTGCTGCCACGAGTTTAAAGTAAATAATGACTGGACGCAAATAGGGTCACCGAAAACCGACATACTCGTAAGTTTCAACACAATACGAACAAACGCTTCGACAACGTATAAGTAGCCAAGTGAGTTTATCTGTCTATTCTGATGGTTGACTTTAAATGGAAATCTCTTAACAAAAACTATCGGCGGTCACTGAAAATAGGCTGTATAACAATATGGTTAACAGTCTGTAAATAATTTACAGAGTGATCTACTGATCATGCTCACTTCAATTGTTTTTATTTAATAATACATTTATTCAAATTCTTAAATATCTTAAAAAAAAAATTGTACCTATTTCAAAATTTAAACCATTAGTTTTTAAGTTATTTTTAAATTTATATTCTATAAGGATAGATAATACTAATATAATAAATAATATAATATAATAAAAACTCGAGAGTATCTACACTACATACAGATACATCAGTACATATATATGTATTGTTTCTACTGAATATAGTTGACATAAGAATGTCGATATCAATTTGGTGTTATTATTATTATTTTGTGTTATTAACGCACCAATAACGTTATTGTAACATTCTCGATTTCGGAAAAATTAAGAGAATGACTCCCAGCCATAAGACTTATACTTAAACTGTAGGTAAATTAAATTATTAAATATTAAATAGGTATTATATTTTTTATACATTTTTATTAAGCAACCAGTTGCTATAACAACCAGTTGCTATAAACAATCACCGTCTCGACTGGTAACATTTTCGGTGTTGGACAAATTAACAAAATGACCCCCAGCCATAAGACATATACATGTCAAAATGTATTCTTTTTAAGGCTATTATAAAATAAATTGTGACTCACTCTCATTTTTTAAAACATAATAATACACAGCTGTTCAGATATTTATTCTTAGATTACAAAATATTTGTAAACAATTTTTCTTGAGTTTTTTATTCAACTACTTAATCGGTTTAGTTTTTCATAAAATGATAATTTATACACAAAATTAATATTACATATTATTACCAGAGAAAATTTAATCTTCTTAAAATTAATTTAAATAACAAGAAAATCTTGTTGATTATTAATTCAAGTTAGGTATTTGTGAAGTATGTTAAATTGCTTTTAATTTAAAAACACGATAGTTAATGTATTGATTTTTTTATAAATGCTTTCCATATTTTATCCACTTTCCATCTAATATTCAAATTAGTGATTTTCAAAATTGAACATATATTTATATATTCGTAAACCGTTACATGCTATTAGCTTGTAAACTTTTAATCGCTCTGGATTAATAATACCCTGAACAATTTATATACGTCGTTTGTTTATTTTTTTTTAAGCAGTTGAATCTTATGTATAAAATGTAATAAATAAGTATTAATTCAGCAGAACAAGTAATTTATAACACAATTATTATTGTGTATTAAAATGTATAAAATAATATATTGTTTTAAAACCAACGAAGTTACTTATTTATATAATATATAAATATGTTTTAAAGAGTATCTAATAAATTAATATTTAATAGGTCTACCTCTCAGTATAATTTTCTAATTTTGAACATATTTTAGGTGAAAATAAATAAATTGTATGTTAAATGTAATCAGAATAAAAATAGGCTTAATATGAAGATTACAAAAATAATTATTTATTTCAATAATAATGGAATACAGTACCTATATGACTATAAGAAACTTGTTATGATCAAAATTATTGATTAAAAATGTAAATAATTAATTAATTAAATGGAATAATAGTATATCCCATTATGCTAAATGCAATTGTTTAACACATCATTTTTAAAATTTCTATCTGATTATGTTTGTATTCATTATATCTATATAATATTAATCAAGTAGTGATAAGAAATATACTATTTTCTTCAAATAATTGCATGTATATTTATTTTTAAAGCCTATATAGTTTAAAAATTAGTATAAGATTTCTATTTCCGATCATTCAGATATCAGAATAACATAACATATGTTGGAAAATAATAATATTATTGGTACAAATTTGTAATGAATTAATATTTACAAAACTGTGTAAGAATAAATATTATCTTTAACTATATTAGGTTTCGCGTTTTTTCCAGCCACGTCATTAAAAGTAACTATATCGCCGATTTCCTTTGAGACACAACTTTCAAGTGAAAGTCAATAAATATTCTGTATTTATAACAACTAAATTCATATACATTATACATATATAAAAAACTGTTTCCTAAAAAATTTCAATTATTTCAATTTCTAATAAATTATTTAAAGTGTAATTTGGGTACTTATGTACATTGACAATATAGACTTACACATATTTTAATTTCAGAGCGTTATTCTTCGAGTAGTGTAAGGTTTATAATAAGCAATAAAATATAAAGTAATTTATGATAAATGCATAAGGTGGCATATTGTATAACTTTTCATATTATCGTGTTTAGGATTTTGAAGGGTTGCAATGAGTAACACCTAAATAAGGACTTAAAATAATAAATAAAAATTGATTTTTATCTATCCTATTAGGACAATATTTAATAGGAAAAAATGTATTATCAAAAATTTGAATGATTTTATAACAATATATTATACCTATTATTTTTATTCTTGAAGTTTTTTTTACATATAAATTCAACGTTGGTGACTTTCTTACAAGCTAACCTATACTGAAAAGTATTTCTGATTTTCTTGATATTTAATATTTTGTTATTAATTATTGAATTTATTTTATAAATTTTGCACTTTTAACAACATTTTACCTTAAATTACGATATTTCAATGCCAATATTGCTTATTAAAATGTTTGAAAGTTTCACTTATAGTTTCTTTTCAGTAAACCTTTTCGTTAAACATTTATAAACTTGATATTAACTTTTATATTTTCGTTTATTATTTTACAGTTCAAAAAGCTAATAGTTTAAATATACATTTTGATCAAAATTTAGAGTTAGCAAACAATCGTTGTAGATGTTACCTATGTTATCGTTTGTTTTGTTTATGTTGTCGTTTTATATTATGAGCGGAATGATAAATGTATGAGGGATACAAAATTATGGGTTTTATTTTTTATTTTATGTATTTACCAATACGTAGGTAATATTAGTTCATATTTATAATTTTTCCAAAATCAAAATGTATAATAATATGTTAGTTATACTCGGAGAGAAAACTTTAAGACATTGAACGTCGTTCATTAGTTCATTAGTTCGTTAGAAAAGAGCAAATGTGCCGATAATTCACAATAAAAAGATTAAAACTGATTAACTGTTATCATTAAAGTCAGAATCTACTGATGTGTATAGAATTTGCATGCAAGTTTTACAAATATTTATAAATTATGCAGATTTTGGCACCATTCAAAAATATCTGTGAAGCATGGTTAACTTTATTTTTTGTGATAATGATGGAGGAATGGGAGGTTATTTATCTTATATGTGTTTAATTTATGCTTATACGTTGCTTACGAAATTTTGGCATGGTCAAAAACTTAGCAATTACAAAAACAACACATTTTTAATGAGTTATAGCCACTATATGAGCTTATATGGACAAGTGTAAATAAATAAACTTAAAAATACTTATAAATGACTTACTAATTGTCGAGAAAACTCGAATTAAACTTTTTTAATTTGATTGGCTAACTTCAAGAACATGTACCTATTAAAATGAAATATTTTGATTTGGTTATAAAATTATATCTCATAGGTACATCGAAAAATTAAAGTTTTAAAGTGCTTTTAAAATGGTAAATTGCAGATATAGAAGTAAATAATATGAACGAACCTCTTGAAACTTCAGTTGAAAAAAATGATATGTATATTTAAGTTAGTATTCTGGAATAGTACATAGAAAATAATTTTTATAAACGTTTTACCAACACTCACAGTTTAAAACTAAAAAAAAAAAAATTAACAAGTTTTTAATTCATTAAAAATATATAAACATTATTATTTGTATAGAAGAAAAAGCTGAAACTTTTAAATTCAAAATATAAGGTACCTAAAATAAAACTTGAAAGTTGAAATATAACCTAACCTTCTTACCTCATTAAATACAGCTAGGTATATAGCTTATTGTAGCTATTTTGGTTTTAACTTAACTAAATAATTGTAGTTTATTATAAACTTAAAAGTAAAAAAAAAAATGTCACCAATACGTACCAGAAGTATCCTTAGACCCTAGCTAACATTATACGTTGCATATATTGTTCCAACGAGAAACACAATAATTTTAAATCGAAGTAAGTTATATTAATATATTGTTTGTTAGAAAATGTATTATTATTATTATAAATGCCTTTGTGTAATATTTTCCGTAAATAATTAAAAATAACCACATTTTGGCTTATTTGCGTTTCAATTATGAGCTAATCAACAAACAATACAAATATAAAATTGTATTTTTTTAATAACGATGTTAATTTTTGCTAAGATTTTTTGTAAGTATAGTTCTATAATTTATAACTCACGAATAATAATGTAGAGCGTTTTTAGTTCACCTTAATACAATTATAATACATAGTATATAGTTAAGCGCGTATAATTAAATTATTAAATCGTATTTTTAAGGCAGAAAATGTATTTAAAATGAATACTTATTTCTTAATATGGTTTAAATTTTCATAGGTTAGATTAAGAATAAAAAAAGCTTTTAAAAACAAAAATTTAGCTTAGAATTAAAAATTGATATTATAATATATTTTATTTTATTAAATTATTCGATAGTTCTTGTTCTTTTACAATTTTGTAATTTGTAAATTCGTAAACATTTCCAAAATAATTTCAAACTCGTCTATAATAATTATAAAATAAAATATTTAATCATTTAATATCCTAATTTGTATTTCAAAACTGACCAGTACCATGTGAATTAGAATATCGCATATGTTTTATGACTTATGACGTACCTACGTTTTTAAAGTCATTAT
>VUJU01001716.1:0-50191 GCA_009835225.1 Aphis craccivora
AATATTAAAGAAGTGCGAATATAGACATTTCTCAAAGAAAATCAAAGTGGCGTTTTATTTATTAATTTACTATTATACGAGCCAAGGGGAGGGTCCGGACCCGGAGTTCACCCCCCTGGTTGCGCCACTGATCTATAGTCTATATAGATACATAGGTTATAGACACGTAGCGACGTAGCTATTACAGTTCAATGGTGATATTTTTTAATAAATAATCATGAATATTGAAATTTGAAATGTTATCAAACATAGTGAGACAACATTTTTTTAGGTAGCTACCTATACTTAGGATATTCATTTTCATTTTATTAAGGCGGGTTTTCACTGGACCGTTCCCGTGTACGTGCACGTTCATCAACACGCGCGTATGTACGCTTGGACTAATGGAAAGCTACAGCCTTCATGAAAAATACTCTAGTAAGCACGGTAATTGGTAAGCACTTAATTTTAGAGGTAAATTAACTTACTATAATTTGGCTCGACTCTATAGTGTAAATACACTTTAATTAACTTTTAAAACAATATAATTTAATATTATAATAACATAACACATTTTTAAGATTTTAAAATTGGTTACTGCTGCTATCGTTCAGGTTATACCGTTTAACACACGGAAATAATTGAATTGGATCCAACTTCATGGTATCGTGGTTATACGTGTGGTAAGAACGTATAAACTTTCTGGTATACCAAAGCTTACCATGTATACCAACCAATCACAGAAAAGTATTTTTATGCACGTACACGTACACGTATGTAGTGGAAACCCGCCTTAAGGATACGTGTGACTACCAAATTAACTTCTTGTTAAGTGTAAAGGCGGGTTTCTACTGACTACATATGTTTACGTGTACGTGCATAAAAATACTTTTCTGTGATTGGTTGGTATATATGGTAAACTTTTGGTATACCAGAAAGTTTATACATTCCAACCAATCGTAGAAAAGTATTTTTATGCACGTACACGTACACGTATATAGTGGAAACTCGCCTTAATACTGAGATACTCGACGAACGGCTACCAGGGTATAGGTTTATGCTATTGCATTTTAGTGCTAGGGGATTGGAATAAAGTAAGCTATAAATATAACTGCAATGATATTTGAAGCGTTTATTTGTATTATCCAGCTTTTACACTACTTGGAAAGTAAATTTAAGTAATTTTGTAGGTTGTTTGTTATTGCTTCAAGATTACGGAATTCGCTGTAGATTGTTGTGTCATCTGCAAAAAGGGCAATGTTGGTTCGTGATAACTTCAGTGGTAAATATTATGTAAGGTATGTAAATATTGAATAAGATAGATTCCAGTTTGGAGCCTTGCGATACAGCTGCAGAAATGGGCTGGAAGTAGGAAATAGAGTAATTTATTTTGACTAAGAATTGTCTGTTAAATAAAACGTGGTTGATAATATCAAATAATTATTTATGTGTATTGAATAATTTTAATTTATAGGTATGAAAGACCTTTATGCCAAGCTTAGAGACGTAGATAAATACAGCGTCTGTGTAGCAGTGCATTTCAAATGAAGTACCTATTGATGATATGCTCCGTTATATGAAAAAGCCGTTGTAATGTCGAGTGGTTAGATCTAAACCTAAATTTGATATTCGGGATGAGATCGGCACTGTAAAAATAATTTTGTAGTATAGTATGTATAACTTTTTCGAATATTTTTGATAATGAGGTTAATAGACTTATTGGTCTATATATAGTTGTCAGGATTAGTTTTATTCTTTTCTAGTTTTTAAACTAAAATAATTAATAACTATAATAAAAAATAATATATTTATACATATATAATGCATTTAGATATAGTATAAAATCAATACATTTAAAATTTAAATCAATGCTATATACATGAGTACATGATTAATTATTTGAATGTAAAAATTAATTTTCATTCTATTTTGTTAATAGGTTTGTTTAGTTCAGTGAGAAAAAAATCAAGTGTGGATTGTTGATACTGATAAAATCTAACATTATACATTTATACGTCTATTCTTGTAGTTCGAGGTTCGCGTGAAGTTTTTCTTTATTATGCGATATATCATATATATGTTATAGGTTTTACAGTGTGAGTCTTTTCAATTTTCTGTTATTTAGAATGTATTTCCGAGGCAGTACTACCTTATATACATTACCGGATGAACCGATGAAGGTTCGTGTGATGGGATGTGACACTTCTCTTAAGACAGCAATATTTGATTTTCAATAGCCAGTCGGTACTCAAACACTTGGTAAATTTGTTCGACATTTAAAAATTCAGCATTTTAAAATCTAATCATCTACTATAAAGATTGCCTATTCCATGGTTTTTTTTTAAGATTATCCAATCCTAAAGTATACGTGGCTACATAACCTAACGTATTCACTTATTTTTTTTTTTTATAGTTTACACCACATCACTAAAAATGCACTTATAAATACTTCATTATGACCTAAATAGATTAATAAATTCGACGTTTTAATAAAAATTTAATTTTTAATTTTTCTAAAAAACGCAGATTATTAATAATCATTAATTGTTTTTTTGAATGCAATTATTTATATATAATATTTATTGTTGGTTATTGAGAATATGATTAAAATATGTAAGTAGTTTATGTTCATATTTGTGTAGGTAATGTGTATGCTAAATTATGTTAAGTTGGCTATTATGAAATGTATTATAACACGTAGGAACCTAATTAACTAACATAAATTGTATTTTAAGGTTGTAATTTCGTTTTATTAAGCACAATTCCATAATGATTTGATATTTTGAAATTAAAATATTTAACTATCAAATTGTAGTATTATTTTTTAAGTTTACAGAAATCTACCTCTATGCTTACTATATATTTACTATACATTCGCTTATAAGTATATGAGACAGGTATATAAATAATATAGTTATTTTACATACATTACCTATGTATAGAAGAAAAATACCATGATTATGAGTTTGGAGTTATTAATTAGTTGTTTTGTTATAACGCTATTCTAGTTTAAAATATTTAAAATAATTTTATTAATATTTTATTATTTTCAACATTTGGCATAACATACTACATTATATTATACATAAGTACATAATTTCACATTTCCATTATAAATACATAAAATATCTTTTTATTTTTTGTATTTGTTATAAAGCTTTTTGAACTAAAATATGTTCATTGTTCATGTACTTATTTTTTCATCGGAATCTTTAAGATTTTAGATTTTTCAATTATTAAATTGAATAATTGTATAATTAAAAATCTCTGGTTTTTATTTAATTCACACATTTTTGATCGTGCAATTTAGAAACAATATTCTTAGATTCAACTTCTAATAATTTAGGTATTTAGGTACCTATCTAAAATCCTTTAATAGTTATTAAAGCATTTTATTTAATATTGAAATAAAATATAATAACGACAATTAGAATTAGTATTATAACATAAGCGCAGTTTGTTTTAATATGTATTATGTATGGTTAAAATTTTAAATTAAAAAATTACCTTAAGATTGAAAAACTCGTCAAAAATTCAACAGACTTTTGAATGTTTGGGAAAATATCAGAAAACTGAGCGAATTCAATTTTATGTTATTATTCCTATAGTTAAAAATTATTTGTATACGTGTAATTTTGCTGCCAAAAAAAAAAAAAAAAAAAAAAACCATCCCGCCAGTCTAAAATGCTAGCGAAACAGCACGCAAGCGCCGCAGATGATACGGTTCCGATTGGTCGACGCGTTGTGAAAATGCACGAAATCACCGACAATATTATTTTGTCAGATCGCGCGCCTTATTTAATCTTCACAAGCATACGACGACCAATTTACGAGGGTGTGCTGATGCTTCGGGGCCGGGTATCCAACCAGCCGAAAGGCACAAGGTATAATATTACGTACGTTTAAATAAATTAAAATTAATAGATCCCTACTTTACTTTTATAGTTTATACATTCGTTATTCAAATTCAAATAATAATAATATAAATATTATATTTTGCATAATAATATTGCAAGGACTGCATGATAATTTGATTTTAACTTAAGATAGCGTGGTTATTTATATTGAGATACATATATATATATGATCAATTTATATCAAATTTAAATTAATCAGTTTTCAATTTTATTTATATCAAAAAATAAATAAATAAATAAAGAATATTTCAAAACAAATAATTCATTTTGTATGATGTAAAATAATTTTGTCTACTAATATTTTAAGAATTTTTATAGATTTTATACAAAATTATTTTGTAAAAATTAACACTAATGTTGTAGGTATACTACTATAATACTAGCGTTATGAAATCAACTACTTTTTTAAACATATCAAGTATCAATTAGTCCTTTATAATATATATATATATATATATATTTAAATATTATTATAATATTTAGATCATTGTTTATCAAACCATATATATCTTGTGCATTTTTAATAATTATAATTATACAATTATAAAGTAACAATAAATTTAATAAAGTTTAGGTATCTAAAAGGCAAAAGTACTGGAAGAGTACAAATTCAATACCTAAAAATAAATATCATAAAAACCAATCTTATTGTTAAGTTTATAATTTAATTTATTGAGTTAAAAATGTTAAATTCTATATAATCTATAAATCTATATTTTTTATATATGTATAATACTGTTCTGTTGTGATGTTAAGAAATTTGATTTATTTTTCACTATTTAATTTTTTCAAAATTTTAAAGAATCTATCAGTTTTCTAATTCGTTTTCGTTTAGTAAGTATTTATAAATTAATAATAATGTTTGGAAAATTTACAATATTTTAACTTTTTTTTTTAATATTATGAAAAATAACACTTTCAAACGAATATTGCTTGACGCGTGGTATGTTTTACTTCTGTATTTAACATTTTATATATAAATTTAAAATATATAACCTATTCCTTTATACAAATAAATCTAGAAGATCGGCTAAAAATTATTTTAAAATTTCATGTATTCGCACAATTTAATTAAACTTGTATTATCCCCTGTTTATTTAATTACTATTTGACAACATTTCATGGTCTTTTAATTAAAACATTTATTAGTTTCTAAATAGGTAATTAGTCAGTCACGGAGTAAAATAATATATACGTACATGTTAAATGAGTACGTGGATGGAGCGTATCTGTTAGATTATTTGTGTAATTCAATTATAAACGCAATAAATTGGCGTTCAAGGTATCGATATTACTCATATTTTCATTAACTTTCACATGAAAATTATATCAATTGGTAAACTAATGATATTTTAAGTTAAAATAACATGAGATAATTAACTTTCTTATTCATGTGATATGACATATTTAAAAAATGTCTGTAATGAAAAATTTAAAATACTAAAAATTAAAATAAGTAGATAATAAAGTTTAATAAATATGCAAAATAAATGTTATAACTTAACTAATCTATATTGTAAATAAATAGGTAAATTGATACAACATTTTCAACTTTAAATAAAAAAAATTAAATTTGATTTATTTTGTACCTATTGTAGGTATTACTTATTATTTATTTAAAAAACAAAGTTTAATTAAATATAAAATAGTACATATTAGATTTATAATATGTCTTTGTAAGAAGAAATCACATAGGTAAAATTTATTTTATTTTTTGTACATACAATTTTATGACAAAATACATCGATTTAAAATAATGTTTATTTTTTAAAATGTGTATGCAAAGCGTTGTATTATAAAATTTATAAGCATATACTAATTAATCTCATTATAATACATTAGTTTTATTTCGTGATGTATGCATTAATAGCATTTGTTAAATATGATTTTGATATTCGTAGGTTTACCATGTTATAATTTTAATTTTTTTGATTTTTTTGAAATATATTGTAATCTTAAATGTGACGTGTGTATTAGTGTATCAATACATTACACAATTTTTGACAAAAGAATGCTTACGGTATTTTTAAATTTCAATAGTTTTACTATACGGTAACATGGACTTTGGATTTACTGAAGTAAAAATATTCTTCAGAAATCAGAAAAATACCTCTCAGTACACGCATTATATATTTTATACTCCGGCTTTTCGTATTATCTATGCATCTATATATATTTATATACTTTATAATTCATCGATTTGTTGATATTTAGTATAATATAAAATACAATGTACATAATATATTGACATATTGTACTTCCCAGAAGTGGTCAATCTATTGTTTATATAATATTTTGGATTTTCACGTTACATTTTTTTGCGGGTGTCAATAAAACACGTTGATCAACCACTCAATGACTGATTTAGTAGGATGCTCTCATCTCACGTGTATATATATATATCATATAACATACCATGTTAAATTATTATTTTAATATTTTTCTGTTCGGTGTATTAGCAGATAGGTTTAACAGCTACCACGCAACTAACCTGATGATAATGAAAAACGAACAAGTATAATAATATGCGTTATACGTGTGTGTACAATAAGCTTTATGTTTTCCTACTTTGGCCACGGGCATTGTTATTTGATAATTGTTGGTTAATTAAATTGCAGTGAACGTGGGCAACGGGTCCAGTGTACTCATAATATAATGTGTCGACGACAGTTCAATCACGCTGGCTAAAGCCTTCATGTATCATCCCGATGCATACACTATTATTGTGTATAGTATATAATATATCCTCTATCGTCGTTGAAAAAAAACAATTTTTCATAATTTAATGTATACTATTTAAGTATTATAATTTTAATATACATTGTTCAATTATTGCAGTGCGTACTGCAATAGGGATTCGTTCAATATATAGCGTAAAAAACAAATATCAATCGCCGGCTCTCGAATAATAATTATTTAAATATTCGCGTTCGTAGTTTATATATTCTGCAATACAATATTGACAAATAAATATTTATATTCTGCAGGAGAGCGGGCGGATAGTTCGGAGACGCAGTTTGGGGGGGGCGATCGCACGATATGGCCACAGACGACGAGGACGGTGGTGTCGAAGCCAACACGCCTCCGGCGATCGCGCTGGAGCGGCGTAGGCGACCGGGCAGGGAACAGTGGTCAAACAAAACGGATTTTCTGATGTCGGTCATAGGATTCGCCGTGGATTTAGCCAACGTATGGAGATTTCCGTACCTGTGCTATAAGAACGGCGGAGGTGAGCTTTTATTTATGCACGCACATATTATTATAATATTATTGTATCTAGTGTGTTTAACTATGTACATATATGTCAATTGTCAATATGATATTGTGTATTATTTAATAGTATAGACTATATCTAGTATACTTAGACTATACTGTATAGTACTATAATAGTACACTTTACAAGTCTATACTCTATTACATGAAGTTGGTGACAATAATATACGTGACTATGGAAATGACGTATTATTCAATGGAATGGCTAACAAGTCGTCTCTCCGTTTGCTACAATATAAACATTATACATATTAATATATTATTATATAAATATTACAACTATTTATGTTGTCATAAATTTTGTTATTATGTAGTATTTCCAAAACTTCCTGATTCAGTATTATTGGTAATTCCTGGGAATGGGAATATTCTTTATTCAGGATCGTTTCCGGAAATTAACAGTGTTGAGCCCAAATAAAAATACAATTTTATTTAGATGCCTAAAGTTAAAGATAAATTATAATACATAATAATGTTATCTAGATTCTAGATAATGACAAAGACGAGTAAGTTATTTATTGATCTAGATAAAGATGAAAAAATGCTATTTTATCTAGATAAATCGTCGTATATAATAGATATTTAATTTATTTATTTTTATTTCTGTATATTATAAATTATAATTATACATTTTATATTATGTATATACACAAACATATAATACTTAATGTAGGTACATTATGATGTATGATACTATAAAAGTATAAATACTATTAACACTACAAAACCATAAAATAAAAATAACAAGATGTAGTATATAATTTTTAATAAAATACATCATGTATATTAATGTTCGAAATTGATCAAACTATGCCGAAATCCAAAAATATAAATGCGTACACATTATACATAAATACAAAATAAATAAGCTGGAGTAACTGTATCATTATCTTTAAGATAATATACTTTTATGCTCCATACTTCATAGCAGGGGCGTTTTTAAAAATGTCTCATAAGGGGTTACAAACAAAATATTCAAATTACCCTAACTACGCGCCAGTACACGAAGTGTAAGAGAAGTTAATAAGTTATTTTCTCAATAATAAAAATTAAAAAAAGTATAAAATTCGGTGAATGGGTGGGGGGCACGGTTCCCGTGTGCCCCCTTAAATGCACCCCTGCTATATATAATGAATTAATAATATATTAATATATTATTGAAAATATTGATAGTTACTACTTAATTGTCTACTTATATAAAATAATCTACGTTGAATAAATTATATTATCCGGATAGATTCATTTAGATAATGGTGATTTATCTTAGATAATTGTGTTACCTAATGAATATTCTCTATTTATTTTACGAGCAATGAGTTCAACGCTAGAAATTAACGAGAGTGTTATACTTTGGTAAACATGGTTAACTTTTTGTTTGACCACCTTCGCTTAGAATCGCTATATTTTTACACCATTATAGGTAGGTTACTAAATTCAAATTTAACAAATCTATTACCCAATCAATGATGACATAGTCAATAGTTATTTATATTTGAAACTTACTGTACAGGTGGTACAACAAAGTGGTTACCTATATACTTGTCCACTTTTTTAATATTGTTTCAACAAAAGATATTTATTCAGGACAACATAATTTTGCATACAGTTATTGGTTAGTTATTCCGTCTTCTATTTTATTTACCATAACTCATATTTTACTTTCAATATGACAGAATTTACAATTCCTTTTAAATCGTCTTTATAAAAATGATAAGCCGGTTTTATATAATATCATAAAATGAACTAAAGTATACTTTAGAAGGTTACAAAGCTAGATAGTTAACCTAAAATGTCTGAATTTGATTTTAACATTTCATTAAAAGAAGAAATCAAGTCATTTATATAATATTATGAAAACTGTAATTACTGCAACAATAACTATTAACAATATTACAAGTATATTAGTAGTGTGATTTTAAGTTACTCTATTTTTGAAACTTAAGTATGTATGAAATACACTTCTTCTAAAATTTTACTAGCATTAAAAAAATTTAAACTTAACTCAAAGTTTCTTAAAGTTTTGACGACAATATAGCTAGTGTGAAAATGTTATTTATAATCGTAGAAAAGGTGACAACTGATAATGTAGATACCATAGTTGAACCTGACGTTTATGTTATTAAAGTCTGTTATTATAACATCGATTAATGATAAAACTATGTGAATTAAATTATTTAATGTAAAGTAACATAATAATGGAGTTAATTACATATAATTCATAATATTATACAATAATTACCTAATTATACTTTTATTATGTTTGGAATATTTGGATTAAAACAACTTGAATAATAAATATAACTTGTATTGAAAAAAAAAATATTCTCAATGATGAAATAAAAAAATATACTTAAAAAAAAACCATGATATTTTTAAGCAATGGTTAAAATTCTTTTTATTACTAAATAAATCTTGAATTTAAATAAAAATAAATTATTTGGTGATGTCTTATTTAATAACTTATTTGTGAAAGGAAAACTCAGCATTTTTAGAAACCTTAGGATTTTATACAGTAAATTATTTTAAAATGTAGGTACTTAGTATATAAAATTAAGTTTTATAGATATTATTATTATAAAGAGTACAACTCTCAGTCCAACAATGTTTAATTTATCAATAGATATACTATATGAATATGTAATATAATTTTGCTTGTTAAAATGAAATAATACAAATTGAACGGAAACCCTTACTTTCGTGGCCTGGATGAAAAGGAGGGGCTTTTTATTGTAAGCTTCTTTCCAAGAATCTTGCAACGGTTAAGTATAAAATACTCGGAGAAGGGGAAGTAAAATCTTAACCGTTTAAGATGTAATACAAAATAAAAAGAAGAATGTATATCAGAAGACCGAGTTCACCGGAACTGATGACAATTTTCTCTTTCGATCGCCTTCTCTAACACGTATTTCATTGACTAACGCATTTCAGTAAAACGGTTTTGAAATGTTAAAATGTATTTACACTTCTTTCATTATTATTATTTATCAAGATAAAAAAATTTAAAACGATTGAGTATTTTTTTTCAAATGAAAAACCATTACCTACCTTTTAGTTTTACTGATAAGAGGAAGGTAGGTAATTTGTTTCATTAGTGAATTTATTCATTTATGAAATATGAAAAATTAAAAAAGAGGTATATTTTTATTTTTATGTATCGAGTTTAATATTTACAATTTACTGTTAAAAATAGGAAAGTGATTCTATATATTTTCATCAAGTGTATTGTAAAAGCAAAATTATAACTATTCAGAATTCAAGATATTTTATAAATAAGAAAATAATTAATGCAGTAAACCGCCAATAATTAAAGATTTAAATGAGGATTTTATTTTTGTATTCAATGTAAGTGTATATGTGTGTTACGGTTTTTGAAAATTATGGAAGTTGTTAATTGTTTTTTGAGATAAATATATGATTTATGACTTATTTGTTTTTATACACCCTAAGTAACACCAGTGTACATAATTTTCCAATTAATCCATCCACACAAAATCACTCTATCATAATTATTATTAAAACTAAAAACAATTTATTAGTTAATGCGAGTAATAGGCTTAACGATAATTTTCTACCCTTAAAAAAAAAATAAATAATAACAAGCTAACTATGGCATTACGTATAAACACACAATACTTTACGTATTTATTCGATAGGTGTAACGTGGACGTACCTATAGTAAACGTGTGTGAAAAAAACGCATTACATTTACATATTATTTTATTGACAACAGTTCGATTTTTTTTTTATTCAAAACTATAGATTGACGTTTTCCTAATAAAATCTACCAAAATACTTGTTCACATCACACCACGATCACTCATCAATCTCGTTATTGACGTATATATGGTTTTGATTTTATTCGTATCAAATAAAAAAAAAAAAAATAACCAAACTCGTATATTGTCATTTGAAACTGTAGTATATTGTGGCATATTCGGCTTAATTATGTACCTACATAATTACTTTTTTTTTTTTTTAATATTATTGTAATTAAGGTTTATTTGCTAAATTCATTCGTCATCACTCATCACGCTTATAGTTTGTATTTTCCCCCTTTGTAATTTTAATTGTAATGTTTTATTTTAAATTGTTTTATCGTCCAACGTATACATTTTGTATATTTGCGTGTGTAGAGCAGAACTAGTCGAAATAATGCTTAAATTTCAAATTTCGGGGGTGGTTTCCGATGGCAAACTGTATATCCTTGGTGCATTATTGAGGTTCAATATGGTTGAAATTCAAAAACTATAGGCATTGTAATATTATAATCATTGTAAATTCTTGAAATTTTCACCTAATGTTTATATTAGTGTGATCTATATACAGTCGAAATATTTTGACTTTTTTGAGTTATTTATGGACTACTGAAATTTTCGATTTTTATGAGAATTTCTGTTGAAAACGCGAAAATTTGCAAGTAATTTTGTAGTTGAAAAATCATAAAATTTTTTGTGTTTATAACTAAGGATTAAAAATACAACACTAAGTTTTCCATAAGTATTCCTTCAAGCAGTTATAGAGAAAACTCGAAGTATCATTATAGGGAAAATTTTATGTTAGTTTGAATTTTAAATTTTTACGAATAGCGTATCGATAACGATTTATCCTCAAACGATTTTAAATATTTAATATTATTCAAAAAGTATAAGTCGTAGATACTTGAAAATTTTACCAGTTATTAAGATTTGCATTTTCATTACGAGAAAAACGGTTATACCAAAATCAAAAAAACAAAAAAAAAACGTAAAATTGAGTTACGACTTTCTTTGCTTTCTTCTTGCGGCAGTCGAAAATATTTTGACTTTTTTTTTAGTTATTTATAGACAACTAAAATTATCAATTTTTCTGAACATTTATTTTTGAAGTGGCGATAAAATTTTTCGGCCTAATTGAAATACTTGAAAATTTAATACAAAGTTCCTCATAAGTTCTTCTTATAGTGATTAAGAAATTATAAGAATACATGGGCACATTTTTTTTTATAGCATTTGAAGTTCAAATATTGACAAAAATTCGTCAAAACCATGAATATTTGCAAATTATTTTGTAGTTATAATTCATACAAATTTTTTGTATAAGTAGCTAAGAGTTGAACATTTAATATAAGATTTTCATAAGTTTAGCTAATAATAATTATAAAAGAACTTAAATTTTGATGTATTCAGGCCATTAAAACATAAACCACCTTTTTCACCAACCACTGAAAATTATATCTTAGGCTAACAAATCATCTTTGTTCAGAATCATTTTTCGTATAGAATGATGATTATCATTGGTTTCAAATTTAACCCTCCTATAATATATAATAGTGATCCACACGGCACCTAATGTACAGCAGAGCGGTACCCACTTACCCACTTTTTCACATGCATAGTGATTGTGTACCTTTCAATTTGTTTAATTTATGAATAAATATTTCATTAAAAATGTATCCATAAACTATACAATTTCTTATTATTGCACACTACTAAGCTTTTTAAGTAATTATACATTTATATCAAATAAATTAATAAATCAAGATACTTTATTTTTATATGTAGGTATTTAAAATAATTTTATTTACGTAAATTAAACAAAATAATTGTTAACTATAGTTAGCTTTAACTACAGTTATATATAATATGTATAAGCGTGTGATTTTAACTTAACATATTATTTTTAAAAGTAGCTGAAAATAGCCAAGTTGTTACAATAGATATAATATCTAGTTAAGTTATTAAGTTAACTAGAAAAATAACTAAGTTGTTAAGTTAAAAAGCTTAAAAACTTTATAGGTAACTTAACTATAATTTGTAAACTAGTTATAATGTCCCAAAATTATTTTAAAATAGATAGTTAATATGCGTATGAAGGTTTATACCAGTTTTTTCACCATGTTCAAAGGTTGCAGATCGTAACGAGTGCATTATTACTCAGCACATTTTTATTTTTCAAACGAATGAACGTTAATTAGCTAACACATCATTTTTATTTCCTCTCGTCGAAAATAGCTAATATAACCCGTAGTAGTGTGCATACGGTGTAGGGTAAGTATACTGGAGTATTTTAAAACAATAGGCACCCCGAGTGTCAAAAGTGATTTATGAACAGCGTGGTACATGGCATATCCATAATGTACTTGTCATACTATGACTTTTGGTCCACTCTTTGCATTTCACTTGTACCAGAATTACGTAAAGATACAGCGTATGGTATTTTATTATATGAGTAGGGCCACTAGGGCCGTAGGGGACACACTCCGGAATATAATACAGCAATATAATATCGTTATTGATATTTTTTTAAACTATAAACACTGCGTATACTCATGTGAGGGCGTATTTTTATTATGCACTGAACGCGAAGGATGGTAAAATATACAGTGGGCTGCAATAACCAAAATCCCAGTAAATCTATCGACAAATCGAAAAAAAAAGTTGGTGGCAGAATGTATGGAAATTATATGCAAAACTCTTGCAACCAGTGATTCGTATATAGATCAGTAGTAATTCGTATAGCTGATCAAAGGGAACCTTCCTACGGGAAATGAGAAAATTTTGTTACCGGCAGGAAATAATGTTCGAACACACGGAAATGGTTCATTACAACAGATAAATCGCACAATCTATACGTATATATTCATACACCTTTAGGCATATCGAGAACCAAAAGGTGTAAAACGTAAATCATCGTCTTCAGATTATTCAGTATTATTTCAGTAAGCTATACGAATACCCATTACCCATATACCTACCTAGCTCATTTTACAATTACCCATATATTCAGTAAAATGCTAAATTAAAACTTAATAAATATACCTATTCAACATTTTTACATTGGTATTATAACTAATTATATATCTTTTAATTATAAGTATTAAAATGTTAATGATTTGTTATGAATTTATTATTTCTGTGTTTTGCGTAATTATAATTTATCATTAAGGAAAATATATTTTAGAGATAGTGTATGAGGTCAAATAGAAATAAATTAAGAATAAAAATTAATTTCAGCAAAGAAGAAAATATTAAAAGATAAAAAGATAACTTTGATTCTACACTATACATTTTTTATAAATTTTTATTTCTATTTCACAAGCTAAATAATTCATAATATTTCAATGTTTTGTTTTTTTAAATAGTCATTCACTGCAGGTAATACAGTATACCAAATTCAACTATTTTAAGATGAGAACCCATAATATAGAATTATTGGACTCGATCATTTATAATTTGTTGGTCTGATTCCAACTTTATTCTTTTAAAAATAAAATCAATTTTGAGTTCAACGTGGTATTTTAGATTTAAAAACATAAGTTATTGGAATAATGCGTTCATATAAAATATAATATAATAAATAAAATTCCGAGTGTAAAATCTATCTCTCATTTTTCTGGATAAGAAATGAAAAATAATCTATTGAACAATTATTGTTCGTTGTTCGTAACCTATTCTGCACATTAGTGATTTCTTTGACTTTCTTACACCATGTAAGAACAAGATATAAGATACTTTCAATATTATGATAAACCTCTTACTGGAGTGGAATGATTGTATTTATGAGATGAAATTCTGATAGATAATACTTCTTTGTGGAACGTAATAGTCTCAGAAAATTAATTTGTACAAATCTGTGCTATAATCTACAAACAAATTTATCAAATCATTTTATTTTTATTAAGTTTATTGCGATTTTATTATTTCGGAGAGTTACTTTATATACATTATACGTTACTTATATTTATAATTAAATCATTTCATTATAACAGGATTTCATATTAAAATAAAACTGTTATTATTAAAATATTAAAAATTTTATGATAAATAAAATTACATTTCATGCAGTTATGTCTTTAATGATTAAGACTTAAGGGATAGCTTAAGAAATCTATTAAACTCTATAGTTAAATGAGTACCTATATATTAAATATTTTCTGTTATCATGATATTTGTTTTCAATATTTACATATTTATAGTTAAATTATTCATTTTTTTTTTACCATAAGCAGATCGATGAATTTATTGGTTATACTTATACAATAATTATTTTAAAATTTTTTTTTGTGTCAATACACTTTTTAAAGCAGAAAATTGTATTAATCTTCAATTCAGAGAGTAGTTTCTGTTGGCAAATTGGTTCTTGTTAGTGCTTGCCTCCCCCAAGGAAAGTAGGGAATAACTAGAATTGTTATATTAAATCAGTTATTGACAGAGTTGAAATTGTTTTTTATTGTAATTAAAAAATGAATAATTGTAAAGACTTTAAATATTCATATTAATATACAATAAACACAATATACATTTCAAAATATTTTGTTCATTTTTTTACAATTTGTCAATTTGAAATTTTCAACGTTTTTTAGTTAATTTTTGATTTATAGATTATAAATATTGTGTTTGTTATTTAAAAAGGTAGAATATTTATACGAATTAAAATTTAACATGATAAATTAAAGTTTAAATTTAGAGTACATTGGATATAAACTCATATAAAATAATGATTTCTTATCTCAAAAGAATTTAAATAACACTTTTATTAGTAGGTATACTGGTTTACTCAACAATGAATTACATTTGATATCGCTAGTTTGCAGTAAAGTGACTTTTCAAAATGTTTAATGCATGACTATACTTCATATTTTATATAAATTAAATTTAGTCAGTTAATTGATTTGATCAATTTTACTACTAACCCGGATGATGATATTATTATAGCGTTAATAGTTATTACTTATTAGTTTTAATGCAATATTCACATTCCCCTTTGTCATCTTCCATTTATTATTACTGATTTTAGATTTAACCTTAATTATTGAGGAGTTCCCTTTACTTCTATCACTCGTTATACACCTTAAATATCTTTAATAATAATGTGTGATGTGCTATATTGAATTTCAAACCACTTTGTCATATAGATCAAAGAGCCCTTACATTTCTGATTCACATTATCCATATTATCAATAAATTAAATTATTTTCAGCACATGTCATTTTGCTTATTTATTCACCTGTGAGTATTTTAAATAAGCACACAAGCCAATTTTTATATAAAACCATATATATTATATAATATATATATAATACAATTTATAGGTAAAAAGACCAGAACAAAGTATAAATATTATTCTGTTTTAATTGATACCACAATTTAAAAAAAAGGAATTTTCAAAAATTACTTTCTCAATAATTTAAATAAAATAAAGTTGATAGATAATTACATAGTAATAGTAGCTAAAACAATAGCATCTATAGGTATATTTTCTTGTGAAATAATCTTTGTTAATAGCACTAAATAATTATTACTTTATTCTTTTTCTCATAATTAATATCCGTTCTAATTCCATTGATAATAATTAATTTATGTACCTACCTATTTATTTTTTTGTTTATTTATTCTTCAAGAAGATAATGGGCTCCACTGAACATGTTTATGTGGAGGCCTAAAGTTGATAAAAAGTAAAATAGTTAATATATTGTATGTGAATCATTAATAGTTCATAGTTTGGACAATAAAGTACGCTAGTAAAGCTTTTGAATATAAAAATAAAATATTTAAATAAATATATAAATCATAATAGGTAATAAATATTAATAAAAATTAATGTGGCTAACCAGCTACATTGCATTTTGATACTGTTATTATGACTATGTAGTCCTTATCAATATAATAATAGCCACGGCATGTAATAATATTGTTATTAAAATTATTCATTGTTCATATTATTCATTTTATTAAACTTTTTATGTATCCTAAAACATGTGTGACAATAATATCGAAAAATAATTAAACCACGAGTACGGACAGTTTTTTTTATAACACATTATTAATAATGAGATATATAATAATATTATGCACTTTTAGAGTTTTATCATTATTAACGCTGTATGCTTTGGGTTTTTTGTAATTAATATGATTGAGTTAAGTGGGAATATCCCATAATTTTTTTTTTGATCAAGTCGTTAAAATGAGAATTCCTAAAGTTAAAACTAGGTTTAAGATGAAACTAAAAAATATTTAAAAAAATTTTGGTGAATTTTTTTAGCAGTAAATTGCGTCTAAAAGTCTGAATTCTGCAATTTAAGTGTCTTTCCACTATTTTATGTTTTATAGTTAGGAGTCTGTAACTTTGAATACATATTCTACATATGTTGTTTAGTATACTACCGTTGGCCGATTTTTAATATATACATTTTTTTTTAAGTTAAAAGGGTTCAAACTTACTAAAAAATAGTACTTAGTTTGAACACTTTTAACAAAAAAAAAAATGTAAAAATTGGCCAACGGTAGTATACCAAACAACATATGTAGAATATGTATTCAAAGTTACAGACTCCTAACTGTAAAACATAAATCAGTGGAAAGGAACTTAAATTGAAGAATTCCGACCTTTAGACGCAATTTACTGCTAAAAAAATTCACCAAAATTTTTTTAAATATTTTTTAGTTTCATCTTAAACCTAGTTTTAACTATAGGAATTCTCAATTTAACGACTTGATCAAAAAAAAAATTATGGGATAATCCCCCTTAACATTTATATTTATATTTATATTTTCTATGCATATATGTAGTAATATTGCCTATGTTAAATGCCTGTAAGTAAAAATAAATAAAATGAAAACCTTTAAGTTTTTTTTTATCGTTTTTAATATGATTGTTATTTTTTCAAGGGGCCTTTTTAATACCTTATTGCACTATGTTGTTGGTTGGTGGAATTCCTTTGTTCTATATGGAATTGGCCCTCGGGCAATTTTATCAAACTGGAGCAATAACATGCTGGGGTAGGCTAGTTCCACTGTTCAAAGGTAAGTAATAATTTTTTTACAGCTTATTGAACATTAAGACTGAGTTTCAATAATTCCATTTTTAATTTATGAATTTAGGAATTGGTTACTCGGTTGTCTTGATTGCGTTTTATGTGGACTTTTATTACAACGTAATCATAGCATGGGCTTTGCGATTTTTTTTGGCTTCGTTTACGAACATTTTACCTTGGACCACCTGTGACAATGACTGGAATACGAACTACTGCCAGCCGGTAAATTGTATTTTATTTCCCTACATTTATACAAGATCTATTTAAAAACTCTTAACTTCTGTTTATAAATATTTAGTTAATTGCAAGTTGCAACTAAATTTGGTTATACATATATAATACAAAAATTAAGATTATTTAAATAAAATGACAATACTGTTGTATTAATGATACATTATCAAATATTATTAAATATTTTTAAATGAAGTTTAAGATTATTTAAAATTTTCTCGACTAACATATTTACATGAATTTTTAAATATTAGTTAACAATATTGTCAAATGATTCGAGCTTAAGTTCAATAGACAACGTTACAGTATTAGCAAATGATTCCCGCTTAGCGTCTGCTTCTTCAGAGTACTGGTTGTAAGTAATTTATTTTAGCATAATACCCACAATAAATAAAAATTGTTAATTTTTCAGACGTAGAGTGCTAGAGTTGAACCACAGCGAAGGTATTCATGATTTGGGATATATTAAATGGGATATGGCAGGATGTTTGTTTTTGGTTTACCTTATATGTTACTTCAGTTTATGGAAAGGAATATCTACTTCCGGAAAAGTTGGACATTTTGTTTATTTTTATTTTTTTTTACGTACAGTTTATTAATTCAGAAAGTTAATTATAGGTTGTTTGGTTTACTGCATTGTTTCCATACGTAGTGTTAATCTTTTTACTCATCAGAGGAATCACTTTACCTGGTTCAGCACAAGGAGTTCGTTATTATTTGTATCCAAATTTTTCTATGATTGCTAAGCCAGAGGTAAGATTATTTATTTATCCAATTAAATGTGTTTTATAAATAATTCCTTATCGTACACAATAAATATTGATGTCAATTTTATAAAAATACTTATTAATCTTGAAATATAAATTAGTACCTATACTTAAATGTATTTACAAATTATGTCAAAGACATTTCAATATAAATATATATATGAAGATCCACTTAAAGTATTAAGTATTAAACGCCTGTAAACAATTTATGAAAACAATTTTAGAAGATATTTATGCTATGATTTAAATTAACAATAAAAAAATATTGGTGGTTCTGTATGACCACCGAAATACATGATACTCGTTAAATGTTCAAATTTCAAATTCTTAGTATTTTAAATTATATCCTTTTTAAGTATTCTTGAAAATTACAAAAATTTGAATTTCAATTAATACATAATTTGAGCATAAAACAGATGAAGTATATATTTATAATCTATCGGAATTTAATCTGGATTCTGACAAACTAAAATCCATTACATAGTGAATGCTATCATTATAAATAAGTATCCGTTTTCATTTATAACAATATTCTTCTTATTAGATTTTTAATTTTTAAATCTACTTACTTAACAATTTTATAGTATGATTAATTTTGTTTGAATTAATAGTTAACAGTTGAACTGGTTTAAATACTAAATATAGGCAGTCAATCTAGTTCCACCAACAAATTAAAATTAGTAGTTGATTCACGTATGAAAAAAAAATATATAAAATCAATTTTACATAAAAAACCTCTACATGGCACATATATTTACTAATAACATTATATTCACCGCATATTTCTATGATTGAAATTATACAGCTGTTTACGTATTCCGCTAACATTGCGACGGATAAAGTTGTGTCCATTATGAACACCCATTGAGGAAATGGAATTGTCGTGTCAAAATGAGATTTCATTTTTTGCGGAATCCTATATTGACCACTATAAGCAGTAGCCTATGTATATATTATACTCACACTAAGTCTTTCAACAATTTGAAATGTGCACCTTACTTATACTAACTTACTGCATTTTTTTATGAATCACTGCCATCAGAATAAATCAGCCGCTATAATGTATGTAGGTACATACCTACTTGACATATCACGATATAATATATTATTTATATTGTGTGAAAATATAGGAGTATTATACATTTATACATCATATAAATATAGTGTAATGCATATTAATAATTATAAATATATAAGTATGAAATATAGCGTCAATCCTCGACCAAATTCCAAACTTTCGTTGCTATATATTACATGTTATATATAATCAAGTGAAAACCATATTATAAGTATAATAGAACATCAAATTTACTTTCGTATTTTGGACATGAATTAGAATTCCATACAAAAAAAATGTATATATTTGAGTAATTCACTTATCGATTTAACGTGCTTAAACTTTAAAAATATTATACAAGATATGTATATAGTGCACACTGCACATGCCATCAGTGCCGCAGGTAGGGGGGCTAGGAGAGTCTGCTGTCCCGGGCGGCAAATTTTTAAGGGTGGTAAAATATAGCTGAGTGATGGCTGAATGATGGAAAGAGGGGTGGCAAAATTAAAGCTTGCCCCTCCTAGAATAATGTGTGGCTTCGGCCCTGCATGCCATATAAGTTATATGAAATAAAATATTTATTTTATTGATAGGTACTTTTGAAAATAGTTGATATATTAGTAACATTTAAAATTGATCTGACCTAAGATAATTTATAATAATTGAATGGGTTAAATTGGTTAAAAATACTTGTATATTTTAATTACATACGAGTACAATCGGTAAAAAGTGATCAAAAAAATCATATTAACTGATGATTTTATTTTATTGAAAAATGTATATTATAATTTAAAGATTTTCTTAATGTTGTATTAAAATTGTTTTTTAAAAAGTTATATATTTTCTGTTATGATCAAAATTGTTATACTTTAATTAATTTACTTACATTATTAAGATAATTATACAATACAATTCCATCGTTATAAATTGTCATTGACAATGTTGAATAATTTTTTTTTAATAGCATTAATTTGTATTAGGTTTGGGTTGATGCAGCTACACAAGTATTCTTTTCGCTAGGTCCTGGATTTGGAGTATTATTAGCATACGCTTCATATAACAAATACCATAACAATGTTTTGAGGTAAGTATTTTTTAATTTTATTTTTTTTTATAAATACTTAAATACAATATACATAAATATATAATATTTGGAAAGTTATTTCCTCTGACCATAAATATTATTACAATATGCATGTTTTATTTATATAATCGTTTAGAGATGCGTATTTAGCGATTATGTGCAATTCGATAACGAGCTTTTTATCCGGTTTCGTTATTTTCACTGTCCTGGGTTATATGTCTCATGTTTCTGGTCGACAAATTCAACATGTGGCAACTGAAGGACCTGGCCTAGTATTTATTGTTTATCCTGCAGCCATAGCAGCCATGCCAGGATCAGTATTTTGGGCTTTGATATTCTTCATGATGCTACTCAACTTAGGCCTCGACAGTTCGGTACGATAAACATTATATTATGTTATCAATTATTATTTGCTCTATTTTTATAAATCATTTTTAATTATATTGTTTAACATTACTTACTCACATATTATATCCAGGGCTGGATATAGAGGGGGCCCACGGGTCCCAAGTCCCGGGGTCCCCACAAGATTATATTAATAAGAGGCCCCCCAACAAAATTACCTTTTTTTTTTTTAATTTTTCTAGTAATTTGCAAAAAAAATATTCAATTTTTTTTTTTCAAGTGTGGCAAGTAGCACTATTAGTGTGTGATTGAACGAATCACCAAATTGGGATTGATAATGTTCTACCATTACTATTTCTTAATTATAAATAAAATTACTCAACTACAGTGTTGAGTGATGCGTCGTAAATGATAATAGTTATTTGAATATCAAAATTAGTATTATTTCGTTGGTGTTGTATAAATTATTTTATATTTACACTACGTTTGAAATGTGGTTTTTATTTACTGACAAAAATATTGCTCAGTGTCTAAAGTGTTTAAAAATAACGTTTTGTTTGATACTATCTGTATTTTTTTTTTCTATATCAATAATTTATATAAACCAGATAGTGTTACTTTCATCAAGCTTATCCCTAGTACAATAATACATTTTTTTCTAGAATACCTAATAACTTATTCAACTTCAATGGTTTTGATGTACTAAATTAAAAAAAAAAAAGAGATGACTATAAAGGTTACTTGTATTTACTATTTACTTATTAACTGTATTGACATTTTATAAATCTGTACTAAATAATATGTTCAATAAGCAAAATTTATGTGATAAGAAATTAATAGCATGACGAGGGAACAACCCATCAGTTATATAATTTTAAAGTACCAGTGGATAAACTAAAAATTCTTATATTTCAATATTATTTTGGCCTTGGAGCCCTCACAACCCTAAATCCAACCCTGATTATATCATACTCATCAGTCACTAGTCATCGTAGTTAAATATATTAGCTAAATCAAGTAATGTTGAATTATTAAAGATATTATTTTGATTTACAGACATAATATATGTAGTATGTACCTATGTCGATATAATATTTAATTATAATGATTATGTTACGTTTCAGTTTGGAGGGTCGGAGGCAATCATAACTGCAATGAGCGACGAATTTCCATTGATCAGACGTAATCGGGAAGTGTTTGTAGCGTTGCTGTTTCTTCTCTATTTTGTAGTCGGTCTGGCATCGTGTGCTCAAGGAGGATTTTACTTCTTTAATTTACTTGATCGTTATGCTGCCGGTTACTCGATGCTCATCGCTGTGTTATTTGAAACTATTGCCGTATCGTGGATCTATGGTAAGAACATATTTTTATAAAATATAGTATAGATTTAGTTCTCACTGTGTTTCAACCACAAAATAAATATTACTCAAACACTAATCGGATAATCCACCAGAAAAAAAACAATCATTTATGAAAAGATTTATTTTTAAAAGTAGAATATAAAATATATTATGTTAAAACTAAGTAGTCTTTTGGATGCACTTCAATCGGAACATCGATAAATCTACTCATTGTTTGTTTTAAAACTGTTAGGTGTGTGTATAGTGAGTAGTTTTGTGAGTTACACAATAGAGGGATAGAATCACGGATGAACAGTTTTCCAATTAGATTACATCTTATTGAAAGACGAATTGACGGAACTATATTCAAGTACAATAGCAATGTTTAGCTGGGCTTACTTCAGTCTGTAGTCTAGACCATTATTATTTTCAAATAGTTAAATACAGCCAATTATATCATATATTATGTGAATTGTAAATAAGTAATATTTTATATTTATAATTAATTGCTCATCAATTTATAATTTATAAAAAATATAAAATCTAAAAATATTTATATTAATAATGAATTATTTATTAACATAGATACCTTACCCGTAGGTATCAAAAATTATAATGACTTTTCTTTAAATAGTTTTAAGTGTATTTTATACAACAACGGTAATTTCAATGCTTCTGAAATACATCATATTATATTCAAAATTGAGTTAATTACTGTTGATAAAAATACGTATTTTTAAATTTTTTATTCTTATTTATACAGATTTAAAATTTAAAAAAAACTATGCATAATACATGTTAGCGACCCATACACAATGGTTCATGCCATGGCCTATATATGCTTAAATAATCGCTGATGATTGATAATATTACATACAAATTCATAACTCACAAGTATATTGTATACATAATATACCTACTTATGCTATATGTATGCTCGTATATGAGTTTATAAATACAAGTGTATAACACAACATTTTACATATATATTATATATGATTATTTATAGACTTCATGTATGTAGTAATTATAAAATAGTACAGTTGTACATAAAACAATAATATTTTCTGTTTCAATGGCAAAAGTTAAACGAAAATTATCAATGTTTCAATAATATATTTGTCTTAAAATTTTAATTTATTTAGGTGTCGATAGATTTTGTGATGATATCAAAGACATGATGGGCCATAGTCCTGGCGTTTACTGGAGATTTTGTTGGCGATTTGCTGCGCCTTTATTCTTAGTTGTGAGTAAATATTATAGTGAAACGTTAATGCTAAGTTGCCTAAGCAGTCACTAAACGTTTAACAAATCAATAGTGAGTTAAATAGATGGTCTCTTAAACATGATTTAGTGGCCCATGATCGGTCATCCATTACATTTTAGTGAACCAATAAATAAATTAATTTTTATGCAACCCGGCATAAACATTTCATATGTGATTGAAAATAAAACATAAATATTTACAAATTCTTTGTTTTTATTTGTTTTCACAATAGTTTATAATAGTGTACGGATTGTTGGGATATGAACCGTTGACTTACGAAGGTTACGTATATCCAGCTTGGGCAAACGTGCTTGGTTGGATAATCGCTGGCAGCAGTGTCGCAATGATTCCAGCAGTAGCGCTTTATCAGTATTTCAACACCGCGGGAACGCATTTAGAAGTAATTTTGTCCTAAACAAATGTTGGAATGTAAATTGAATGCTAAAATTAAAATTTATAACTTATCTAGAGATTAAAAGTTCTGACTACACCTTGGCGGGACGAACATGACGACGATCCAATTTCTATTAACGGACTGCATATACTCTCTGACCCAGCGCAAGTGAGATTGACCAGTCCTGTTGCATCTGTAGACGTTTGAGATCCAATAGAAACGTCATCAATCATCATATTTATCCTCTAAGATCTAATGATTTATTGACGTTAAGCGACTAAGCGAGTAAACAGCTGATATCGACTGTCGCTTAAATAATAGTATTTTAATTCAAATTATTCCATACATTATTTTAATTTGCTTAATGAAATGAGTGCTGACACTTTAAAACGCTTGTGTGCTTGTGTGTGAAAATCAAATGGTCATTTCAAAATTATGATTAAATAATTTTGGTTATAAAATGATTGTAGGTAAATATTGTAATAATACAATATTATATAGGTATATAAAATAATTAAAACTTTTATGATTAATTCATTTTATTATAGATTCTTAATCTTCTTAGATTTTAAACATAAGAATATTTAAATCCTTTTGCAAAGTTGATAATTAAACTTTAAACTGAAGATACGAAGGTACTCGTATAGTTTTTTTATATGATCAACAACAATGACTGTTTAGATTATCGTTTCTCAACCTTTTTCGTGTGTCGGACTCCAATATAGGTAGGTACCTATAAAATATGGTCAAACACTTCGCAACTCCCCTATCTATATTAAGTATAAATTTGAACAACACAAATATCATACCTATCATTAATCGATTAACCATAAGAAATAGTATATCATTTCGGATATTAAATTATAAATACCATATGTGGAAATTTAAACTTGTCACAGGTAAATTATTTATTTTATATAATGTTTTTTTTCATTATTATTTTAAGTTCTATTTATTTTTTCGTTCAATAAAAAGGTTCATTTTATAAATCGGCGTTTTATTAATTAATTTTGACTTATGCGACCCTCAGGTTGAGAAACGCTAATTTAAATTACAATCTCAGTCTCGAATAAAATAATTGTAATGAACCATCATTAACTTGTATTTTAATGGTTAATAATAATCAATAGCATTGTTAGTTTAAGAATTGAATGCATATAGGTACATAATGTTGGAATTTAATATTTAAAATAATAAGAACCACGGTAATCTACCGGAGTAGATAACTGCATAATAAGAACCTATCAAAGTATGTATACTACATATTATATGATATATAAGTACATAATTTTTAATTTATTTTTTTTTTTATAAATTATTAATAGGATAGTATTATATAACTTCTTTAGTTAGCGGCTATTTTTTAGGGGAGTAAAAGTCTTACAATAATATTAAATCTGAAATTGAATGAACAGTTAATAGGTATATTATTATGTTACCTATATATATCTATAGAATTATAACTATATTAGATAGTTAGATTCATTTTGATAAAATTTAAAAACAAACAATTCCAATGAAAACTGTATTGAATGTGGCGTATTATCCGTTCTATACCTACCTAAATAATATATTTATTGAAAAAAAATTAAGAGCTCTATTGTTTGTGTAAAATCAACTATGAAAAAAATAAAAGAAAACAATCCAATTTTACGGTACCTAAATATTTTTATCACAATTAAAGATATATAATATTTAATTTTGGTTTTTAACGAACAATATTAAAAGCATTTAGTACCACAATAAAAGTTTTACAGATTTATAGTAGAGACATAACCACATAACCCTTTTTTATAAATAATAAATGTACCTATAGGCTATATTAGACTATATAGCCATAGTAACTAAGCTGATAACATAGGTAAATGTCATCTATAACACAATAACACCTAATTACTAATTTTTTGTTTCTGTAGGTAACAAAATGTGTAGGTACTATGAATGTATTGAGTTTGTTAAATATAAACAATCATGTTATATTCATGGTATAAAATATCTTTTCACATATGTTTTTTATTTTAGAATTATAGTATAACAATCGTTAGAATCATATATTTCAATATTGAAGTTATTAGAGTATAGACTGTAGTCTTTAGTTACTACTTCACTAGTACGCTGTAAAAGTACAATACTAATTAGTGGTTATATATAGCCATATAGGTGATAGACTAGTTACTTGTTCAACACATTAGTACCTATATAGATTATTTTCTATAACCATTCTTAAGTAAAAAAAAAAAAAAAAAACACTTTTTCACTCCTTCAAAAGTTGTACATTTGTATATTTTATTTCAAGTTATTTAGTTCAAAACGTAATTTAATACTCGAACGATAGATCGAATTGGTTGGAATTGGGGCCAAATAATTTTTTTTATCAGTTTTAATTAAAATACACCTAATGAAACGTTCATCAATTTTCTGATCTGCATAGGTAGGTAATTATTTAATAGTTTTATTATTTCATTATTGTACGTATACTTATAGTTTAAACAAATTTGATTCAAAATAATATGGTTAATAAAGGTATTTAGTATAAAAAAATTTAATCAAAAAAGATAATCTTCAAATTTGAAAGAAACGTTTTGACAAATTTATGCTGGATAGAAAAATAATTAAGTTTTTGATTGATAATTTAGAATTTTAGCTAATGAAATTATCTACGCCCCATGCAGTGAATAGAGTTGTGTTAAGAGTTTTGGCTGACACCAATTTTAGTAAAATTATAGTCTAACTTATATAGGTGAATTAAATAACGTATGCTAGTAGTGAATAGTTATTAGTTAACGATATATTTATCGAAATATAAGGACAAAGTAGTTTGTTTAGTCATTGAATTTTATATTAATCGATATAAATATTGTTAAGGTTTTATTAATGTACTACTTCTTAATTGTACACTTTATAAATAATTATTATAAAACAGTCCAATCAACAAAATGTTAATAATATGAGCATAAAAAAAAATGTGTATATATAATAATGTGAAATATATATTATATAATATATAGGTATCTAATAATTTTATTATTATAAGTAAAATAGTGTGTAAGTCTTATCATAGATTATTTATATTAATATAATATAATCAAACTGCTTAACAATCAATTTTTAAAATATTATTAATATTTAGACAGAAATGTATTGATCATTTTTAATACATGACAATTTATATTCGAAATTACATATTTTAACTAAACATTATTTTATAATAATATATAATAATTACTTATGCTTTTGTAGATCAAACTACCTATTTATTAGAAGCTTATATAACTATTATTATCTTTTTATTGTAACAAAGTTAAAAAAATATCGAATAAATTAAAAAAAACGTTTGTATATTATTATTATACTACTTATACCAGAAATACATAAACTTTCAATTTTGACACTTTTATTCATTTGTTGTGACTATTTATATACATATATGATATATTGATTATTGGTAACAACTAACAGTATACATTTACATAATATATAGATATCACAAAGACACTATTTCAGTTGGATGGATCTTGGATTGAAATTGATTTTGCTTTTTGGAAAGGTAAAAGACTTCAAATTTTTAATCATTTCGGTAATATGTTTTTTGTGCATCCAAATTACTTTATTTATTTTTTTTTTAATTAGTGACGCCTTATTTTCTTTAGTTTTGAATAGACAATATTTGTTCAACAATTTTTGTACAAGGTGTTTTTTCAAACTACAAAAGCTACAGGGTTAAAATAAATTTAAAATTACAAAATAAAAGCTGTTTTTTTTACAAAATTTCAACAATTTTCATTTTATACTGAAAATATCCCTAACTACCTACTATTTGTACCCAGATTAAAAATAAGATGCTATTACGTAAATCACTCATGTTTATCAAATAAGCATTAAAATCTAAATAAAACAAGTTTGAAGTGTGTTAAATTTTGTGCTTTTTATTATCTAAGTAACTTAAATTATTTTTTATCTTATCTCATAAGTACAAATGAGTTCAAAAGTAAAGGATTAGGTATTTTAAAAATAATATAGAATACCTAATTATTCGTAAATTTTAAGTAAGTCTAATTTTGTCAGTTTTGTAATTATTAAAAGTAAATATTTTTATTTACAAAATTTGATTTCTTTAAACATTTTTTAGGAAATATATAATCTGTAAACATAACAATATTACATTAAGCATATGAACGTAGCAATTAATATATATTATATACAGATAACAGATGAATACTATGAATACTTAAGAAAAGTAGCTACATTTAAACGTGATAAATTTTCTAGGTACCTAGGCTATTTTATATACATAAGGCATTATATTATATTATATTATAATTTATAATATATAAAACTTATGTAGGTACTATTATTGTTATTATTATTTTAATTCAATTTATTTAGGTTATCAAATTATGACATTAGCGACTTTTTAGTCTTCTTGATGGATTTCCGGGAATGTCTGCTGAAAATATTTGGTAAAAAAAATTAATCATCTATTTAAAACTGTAAAAAATGGGCCTACCTTAGTTTTTTTTTTTTTTAAAAAGGAAGTTGGGAAGTTGTATTGCGTATTCAAGAACCACAAAGATTAATAATTTTCTCAAAATATACTTAGGCAATATACATATACTTCGAATTTCGATTAATTTTTTTATCTTCTGAAAAGCATATATCTGTGCTATAGGTATGTGTATTTTTTTGTATTAAATTTTAATGATTTTATAATGTCTAAAAACCTAAAAATACTTAAAATTGCATTACAGTTCATACAATTCTAGGATGATTGTTGAAAAATTTAATTATTTTAATCAAAATTTTACCTCGATGTCATTTTGCCAATTTTAGTTTTAGAGCAATTAGAGCTATAGGAAAAAGGACCAAATTGACTCAAAAATATTCGATCTCTCCAAATTTGGTATAACCTAATCTGTGACCATTTTAAAAAACAATGCAAGTTATATTGCGCATGCGTACACGGAAAGATCTAAAAATATAAAAATCATCAAGAAATGTGTGTTTAGGAATTCCCTATCTTTTCCAATGTCACTGTACAGAATAATTAAGTGTTACCTTTAAAAGGAATCACACTGTATCATTGGTAATGAAATAAATGTTTTTTTACAAAATATGAATCGTGTCTAAAAATATACCTAATTGTTGAGTGAATGCCTAGTTTTAGAATTTAAATAATTTAAAAGAATAAATAAATTAAAATTAATTTTATAAATAAATTAATTTAAAATAAGCTAGGTACTAACCGTTAAAGCATTAAATAAGTTACCAATAATAAATGTATACACATTAACACTTAACTCTATATTATTATTATTATTTTTAGAAGGTACTTTAGTACCTACCTAGGTAGTCCTTGAACTTTGTAAAATTGTAAAATTAGTGTGAATATATTGTTATATTAGGTGTTATCCGATATTATAATATTAACCCATTTAACCCTAATAAATTAATTAATTTTTAACCCTATTAAATTTTAGTTAGGTAACCTATATCAATATATCATAGCAATACTTTAATCACTAATTCGTAAATAGGTATATCTATATAAAATACATTGAGAAAAATAATACTCAAACATCTCTTTAAATAAAAATAAAGTTTATGGTGATTTTGTTGTATCAGTACCTGTAAAATAAATTAGAACTTAGAACTACGATATCTTTTCCTTTCAGCTAATAGCTGTGCACTGGGTTTATAAATTAAATAATAAGAATTATACCTACCTAAAACAAATTGATCATTAACGTATTAAAAAAATTATACTCGTAGGTATAACTAATTGGAAAAATTAAAAAAAACGATATTGTTTTACTCCGTTATATCATAACTTGTATACCTACTTGTAATTTATAATAATAATACCATAATATAAGAACTTATGGTATACCTATTCAATTATATATCATACTTCCTTAAAATACAAGCGGATAAAATAATTATCAGAATAAGACCTACCTAATCGGACTAATCCTTTTACCAAATCATAGTTTACCTAAGAGTTAAAAACAAAACAAAAAAAATTTAATAATAGTAAAAACCTGAATAACGGTTTAATTGCAGCCTTTAATAAAATTAGATAATTATAACACGCACATCTATTAGACCTTACTCCAAAGGTAATTGGAGGAGCGATGCCCTCTGCGAATACGCCATTAGCTACCATATATTAATATAATAATATATACCTATTATTAAAGTAGGTACTTACCAATGAGACTATGAGTTTTAATTTGATTGCATGACGTCAAATAATGTTGGTACCTACCTATACCTACGTAGCAATGCATAATAAACTATAATCTTTGCAAGGCCGGGCATTAACGAACTACAAGTTAAAATTAAGTTAATTAACTCGTTACTTTTTTTGAAGTTAACTTTTAACTTAATAAGTTACTTTTTTATAAACATTAACGTGTTAACTTCAAGTTAATTTTATTCAAAAATATTTAAATTAAGTTAATTTTAGTCCAAACAATAATGCAAATTGTTGAATAGTATTTTTAGAAAAGTAGGTTTCTTGGTAGCTAATTAATACTTTGATGTATGATTTTGAATTTCGACAGTAATTTTCTTGTGCATTAAGAAAAATTATCTAATAAACATTATTATGTGTCTGGAATTTTTTATTTTGAAAATTAGAAAATTTTAACTTTAAATTAAGTTAAGTTATTTTTTTTTCAAAGTTAACGTTCAACTTAACAAGTTAACAAAAAAAAATATAATTAACTTTTAACTTAACTTTATTATTTTAAAATAACTTAACTTAACGAGTTAAAAAAAAATTCGTTAACTTGCCCAGCCTTGAATCTTTGATAATCTAGTTTTATAGTGCCAGTTTCAAATTTTACTCGAAAAAAAATTTCTTAAAAATTCTGTTCTCCAATGAATGAATTGACTGAACATAACTAGTGGCCAGAAAGAATGTGAAATAAAATGTGTAGGTAAGATTCAAAACAAAAATACATTAAGAGTTACGAACTAGCACCACTGAATCTACTTACAGTACCTAGTCACCGCTTTTAGATTCAAATAGGCTGGTCCCTAATTTTACAGGTAAGTATATCAAATTCATTATTTGGTTTCACTACAATGGTTAACTTGTATTTTTAAGAGCATATTTCCACATTTTTTAGTCCATTTTTGAAAATTCATTGCATCAAACACTGACGATTAAAACATTTCCACGACTTATCACATTAAAAAGTATTTAAGATTTTGAAAATTGTATTTTTATCTTATTCAATTTTTTATGTTTTTTTCTATATAGATGACAACATACATCATGCATTTAAAATACCCACAATTAATTAATACCTATATTTTATTAGTATCTTGGCCAATTAAAATTATTTTTATTACAATACATATTATGTTTATCTATTTAATTTTGGACCTTTTGACTTATTGACTCATTCGGTTGATGGATTCAAGTACCTACTCTGATCTCATAGAGTCCAATATGGGGCAACTGCTGATACTACTGTAATATGTGTATAGAACATGTCTAAAATGAGTTGTCTTTTTGATAATTTATTAATGTACTTGGTATTAGTAAATTGAAATATAAACCACTTCAAACTTGTAATGAAAATGTACATACTTATAAATGAAAAATGCATATTTGTTATAACACTGTAGTTGGATAAAATTAATATTAATGATATCCATTGTTATTGTAAGTTATGAAATATTTAGACTAGACAGTGTTTAAAACCTTTTAATAAATATTCAAAAAATGTATACTAAACAAATCAACTATTTACATTTTAAATAAAATCCAATCCATCATAAAAATCAAACACTGTAGTTACTAGTTAGGTACTTTTAAATTTATTTTTATGTTATCAGTAAAACACATTATTTCTAAAAATAGCATAGGTAGTGAGTAGGTACATAAATAATTTTTAACTATAAATAATAATATAAATGATACTATGCAACTATAATGCAAGTGTAAGTCCTTTTGACAAAATTAATGGTCAAATTATGTATGCATTATTTACATTATTATTGCTTGCTTATAATTTAACTTATTGGAATAAAAATATTAAATATATCAGTTAATTATTAATATTAAAACTATACAAAATCAAATGTAAAAAAATCACTTAAAATTATAAACATGTTTATTTTTTAAAACTGTATTTTTTCTAAAAATATATAGAATTACTTTAATTTGTTCAGCCAATTGAAAACTGAATAGAGTTTAACTTATCTAAGTTTGACTAAATTTAAAATATTTCCACTATACTTTGAAAAATTGTTAATGACCACATAAATATATTATTTAAAAAAAAAAAAAAACATATTTATGCATCAATGAAATTTAACAAAGAGAAAATAAATAATATACAAAAATAGGTAATACAACCAATAGGTACATTTATACCTATATACATGCCATGGACCTTTTCTAAAATTACACATTAGGACATCAAGTAAATTTTATCTCTGAAACAAGCATATTTATATAGGATATTAATTTGATTATCAAATAATAATTAAAAATAAAAAAATAAAAAAAAATAAAATGTACAATTAACTAATATGTAAACAAATAAATACAATTTTGTATTTAAATTATTTAAAAAATAATTATGCACAAGCAATATTAACATGATAAAATATGTATAATTGAACATTCAGAATAAAATATCATTGATATTACTTTTGTACACAAAATTAAATATTATATTTATACATCAATATTTATTTTTAGTTTTCTAATTAATTTAATATTTAAATTTACTATTTGTCACAAGCACATTCATTCAGTATGCATTTAAACTTTTCCAAACTAAAATCATCTTTAGTACAGTTTTCATCAGTCGCAGTGTGTACTTCATGTAACCAGGCTTCACGTGTTTCATGAAACCTTTGCATATTTTCAGTGTATTGATTACATTTTTCAATATCATTTAGTTCTCGATAAACTTCCACCAATCCTTGGAAATCATACAGTAATCCTGTGTACTGTTGACCATAGGTAGTTTCATCTACATTAAAATAATTTGTTTCCTTATATAATTTGATACTTCTATACATATAAACAATTTGGTTCAATGTATTGTAACTTACATATCGTTTTTGAACGCAAATAAAGTACTTCAGCCTCTCGATATTTTTTTAATTGATAAGTGTACAAACTAGCCAAGTGACCTAAAGATAAAGCAACTTCTGGATTATCCTTACCTAAAATTGATTCTTTGATTTCAATAGCTTTTAAATGCATCTGTTCGGATTGCTGTAAACATTAACATAATAAAATTTAGTTTAAAAGAAAAATAATTTAAATAATACCGTATATTTTTCTTGGCTTTGATAAAGTCTTCCTAAATTACAATATGATTTTGCTGTAAGCAGAGCTTTCACACCAACTGCTTGTAGAGAAACTTGTAATGCTTTTAAATGAAGAGCTTCGGCTTCATTTAACATGTTCCTCTTCATCCTTTCTAACAATCGCTTTATTCCATCTGCTTGTAAATCTGGAACAATACAAATTTATCCTTAAAACCACTATAATTATTAATTATAGTTAAACTACCTAAATAATTAACTGTTGACATTTATATTAACATGTTGACTGCAACATAGCCGCTTGCGATCATTAAATTGGTATTTGTTATACGCCAAGCATATTTTTCAATGTATTCTTAATTTTTACATCTCAAATATTTGAAATAATAAAAAAATTGAAAAACACGTATTATATCAAAAAAAATTGTAATGATTCCTGCTATGCCACAGTCCTTATTTTAGTGCATTATTGAAGCACCATAGAAAAGTTAATAATATAAAACCAAATACATTTATGGTCGCCGGCAGTCATATGGCATGGTAGTAATGATGAACTATGGGTGCCGGCGGTCAAAAATGCATAAAATTTGAGAATTACAGATGACTGCTAGAGGCCATGTAGCAGTCAACGTATTAAACATATGAAAATTATCTTATTAAAAGTGTGTATAATATCTTAATGTATTTTAAAAATCTTAAAAAAAAAACTAATTTTCTAATATTATAATAGCAATCATTCTGATAATTTAAGTAATTTAACCATTGCTAATTATGTATTAAAATAAATAATTGCTAACATAAATGACAAAGTATTTTTCTATTTATATTTTCTAATATTTTTTTAGTACATTGAAAGCATTTTCCGGCCAGACAACATATTTGATATCCTTTGCACTATGCCATTAAATGATTCATAATTGTTCTCAAAACTAGAAAAATATTAAAAATCATGAAATTAACGAAAATAAAATGTTTAGAAAAACAAACTCTTCCAAATAGCAACCTTCATTTTTTTTTTGAAAATAATTAAATAAAAAATAATTTTTTAATTGTTTTTACAAAAACATATTAAATTAAATTAAATTTTGAAATACTTGTAATCCTTGTCCCTGTGCAACTTATATATAAAAAAAAAAAATATATTATATTTTCATTATTTCAGGAGATATGTTGTAATAGGTAAATTCTCATGGATTTATTGTGTACACATTTATAGATTTTTTATTGATCATCTACCCTTCTGAACTTCTGAGGATATTATATTAATAATTAAATAGACAAAAAATAAATTAATCATAAATTAATAAATAAACAATGAAATAATAAATGCACAAACCTCTTATACCATCATGAATGTAAATATCGATACCTCTGTCCATTATATCTAAAGCTTTTTCTTCTAGTATCAATGCCTTTATCCTTCCAGCATTTACTAACAACATATTGTCATTTGGTAAACCAATTTTTTCCATAATAAATATGCCTTGTAATATGCTTCGCCTGTAATATGTTATGTAAGGTTACTAGGTTGTATACTACTGTACACAGTAATACATTTTATATGACTTACATAGCTTCATTAAAGTCGGTTGTTGAATAATCACAAACATATCGAGCATATGCATAATCAACAAACACAATTGCAGTATGTAAATTATAATAACCAAACAAATTTCTTCTAGAATCTAATGCAATCTATAATGTAACAATGCTAACTTAATAAATAGTATTCTTTTATCATAATTTCACCACAAACAATTCTTACATAGTAACTGTTAATGCTATCTTTTGCTAAATCTGCTTTCAATGAGTAGCATGCTATATTCAATAATATATCAACATCAACGTTCTGATCAATTTCTTTTTCGTATGTGTGCAATTGATTAATTAATTTTCTTGCTGTGCTCAATTTGTTCAAAACAGAACAAACTCTAATGGCATGACTTATTACCAATAATTTCAAAATATCAGCACTCTTATCCTGAAGTTCATAGACAGCTTTAAATGCCCATGACCAAGCCTAAATTATCAAATTTATAATAAAAATATAAAAACATTATATTCCTATAAAATAAGTGACAAACCTCGTTAAATTCCATTAATACATAATAATATTGTGATACCGCTACATAGGCATACGCTATACACAATTTTCTTCTTTCTATTTTTTCAATGATACCGATAGTGTGTAGCATATGTTGTAAGACTACTTTAGCTTCTTCAAAATTATGGTAATTTGATACTACTAATAACCACCTAGATAAAATATATTTTTGTTAAATCAACTATTATTTTAAATTAAATAATTTAAAATTTAAAATTTTTTTAACTTGGTTAAGCATTGAATAATTTTGACCAGTTTTAAATTTTGGTCATGACACAGCCATTTTGTAGTAATTATTTTGTATGTATGTGATAAAACTAGAGCACATTCGCTGAACCAGCCAGCATCCCCAAGAAAAATTCCTATTTTTCAATCACAATTTCAATAAAGTTTCAAAATTGAAAAAAAATTATTTTACAAACCTAATTTGAGACCTTGATCAATATGATGAACATAAACACTGTTACTTTCATCTTGAATATCTATTTTTATCCATTCATCGGCCAAATGTTTAGGAAATTGAAAACCATTAATTTGTATACAAATCTAAAAAAATATTATACATAGTAAAATATAACTTATTATATAACTGACATGTCATTGTAAAATCACTTCTTTTAAATGTTTTGATTTTATTTTATTCTAACAATACCTGGAAAATAGTGAACAGTTCACTTCGATAATTGGTGACTTCCAAATATTTTGAAAATAAATTTAAATCAATATGTTGAGAAAAATTGAAACGATCAACAAATTTAGTCTTAAATCAAAAAAAAAAAAATAAAATATATTAACAGCAAATGTTACACTTCAGTACTAAAATTATTTTTGAGGTATCACAAATTTTTAGATAAATTAAAAAATTGTCAACACATTTTTTAAATTTAGTTAAAACTGTATAATATTCAACTATAAAAACATATTGTTGTTTAAATTTTCTAATTCCATAAATAAAATTTGACAATAATTTAAAATATTTAATTTTTGACTTTTGGCTAAACTTTTTTGTAAAAAAAATAATTTAAGTTTGCTACTTTGTTATTATTATTATTTTTTTTTAATCACTTTAATTTAAAGAAATAAATCTTAATTCAATCAAAATATTAAAATTATAACAAATAAAAACAAAATTATATTAATACTAAATATTAATGCTTTGTTGGAAAAATAATATACATTTTAACCATATTTCAAGTAAATATTTCTTGAAAATGAAAGTTATTTTATAATAGATTAATTTAATAATTTTTATTTAATATTATTTTAGGGTTATTAAAAAGAATTTTTTTTTATTATAGCTTAAAATATTCAAACCTTTTAGTTAAACGACTTAACTTCAAGTTATCAAGAAATAAAATAATTAGGTTAATTGACAAATGACAATCATTAACTTTGTACCATTTAAACTATCAAGAATCTACAATGTGTCAATGTATGTAAAATAAAAAGTAATAATTTCATGGATGTAATATATTTTCAATTTTGTATTTATTCAGTTAAATATCTGTCAATGCACATCAAACTTTTAAATATAAATCATTTTAAAAATCCCATCTAACAAGTACTTGTACAATATTAAGTGAATGTTTATATTAACAAACATTACATACACATAAAAGTTAGTTTATTCTTTTATTCTATTAGAAAGTTTGCTTTTAGTTAATCAAAATAAATTTTTAATAGTGTTGACTTGTGACTAAAACCTAAGTTAGACATAGTTGACTACACTCTAACAGAGTAAAAATAAAAACTATATATTATATAAAATGTTTATTTTACGTTTATACATAACACATGTATAATAATTATGATAAATATGGTAGTCGTGTAAAATTCTATAATATATAATATTATATATCCCTGGGTTTATTATTATGAAAATTGTTTTCAACCTTAAAACATTAAAAAAACAGTTTTGAAGTATAATATTATACTAATATTACTTTATGTAATGAACACAATATTATCAATCATAAATATAATTTGGTAGATCCAAACAGTGGTGTTTATACACATAAATAAATTGACTATATGTGCAGGTCTAAACACTCTAAACTAAAACCTCAAATGAATCTAAAAAATATTGCTACATTTTGGAATTGTACGGTCACATAGATTAAATGAAAACCATAGATAGTTTGTACTATTATAGATTATAAAATTATTTAGGGCCATTCTTACAATGTTCGGTTAGTGCCTGATAACGCTAATTGGAAGAATTTCTCATGTGTTAACCGATAGAATTCTACAGGTTACTCTTAATTGACAATTAACCAGACATTGTAAGAACGGCCTTAAGTGTCCAAGATCAATTTTTACTAGTTTTTTTTTATCACTGTACAAAGTGTTCACTAGCCATTATTACAATTTAATATTTAATCTAATAAAGTATCTATGGTATATAAATAAAACAATAGACAGTACAAAGTATCAGTTTACCTAATTATTTAAGTAACATTAAATTAAATGTATATAATAATGATCAAATTAAAAGGTATGTTGAGTCTTAAATATCTAGGGGAAAATATATAAAAATATTAAGTAAGACGATACACATCTAATCTATGGTCCTCATATTGGAATAATCTACCTGCAAATTTTGCCTCAAGATACAGGGATATATTATACCCTATATTCTAAAAAATATGTGGTTCAACAACTTAGATCTGCAAAGATCACTTATTATACAATTTAACAGATTATGCATAGGTCATTCTCTATTATTAGTAGTAATAACCAGTCACTCGTTTAATCTCAATCTAAACAACTCTCCTCTTTGTACACTACATCTTAGCAAATGTATTTGCAATTTTTCTCATATACTACTTACTTGTCCTGCTCATAAATTTTAACGTCAAGTTTTAATTAATTCTCTTTGATCTCTCAATTTCCCTTTTAATCTCCACTCAATTTGCAATACTAACTGCATCATCACCCTAAAAATTATCCTAAGTTTTATTTTGGATGCTGGCTTTATTATATAGTATCTTGAGTTTTTATTTGATTAAATTGTAATCAACTACCTATTGCATAATTGTTAAGCTGTATTAGTTGTAACTTAAAGCTATCAATAAAAATATTAAGTAAGTTTTGTTATCATGGTCAGTGTGACTAACAATTACTAAGTAGTGTTAGATAATTACTATTTTTTAGATACTTTAAATTTGATTTAAAAATGTGTTATCTAAAAACAATTTTCTCATGAGTGAAATTATACATAATATATGTAATTATATTGTACAAACACAAATATTTGGATCTTGTCAATACTTTTTGTATTGAATGTACATTGATAGGTGATATATATATATTAGTATAAATAATATTAAAATTTAAAATGTTTATGATTTGGTGCTTTCGTATTATTTAAGACCTACAAAGTACTGACCTAATTTATAACATATATACTATAGAAATATGGGTTAGTTACTTGTTGTATGGTGGCAAATCCTTCATGAGTTTCAGAGCTCATCTGTCTATAAGAGACAGGTTCTGCATAGCCTGAATTATGTAATGACATTTGAGCAATTTCACGTCCTCGTTTAATTGAAGATATCTTACTCTCTGGGAGATTATACACAAATTTTTCGCAACCGTTATTTACTTTTAAGACCTACAAAAAAAAAATTAACATTTTTATTTTATCAAAATATTATTTCTTTTACTAAAGTATTTCCAACCTTCCACAAGATTTGCAAACTGATTGATGGTGGTAACCACTTCAACACATTTACCAGGGTGTCTTCATTCATGGAATAGCATAACTGCTTTAATGATTTACTATAAAGTGACTCAACATTAGGACTAGAGTTACTCATAATGATCTAGAGTATATAAATAGTTCAACAAAATTAATGTCAATAAAATATATCTCTACAGTATTATTTTAGATCGCACTACATTCATTTACTGACGGTCAAACACCAGTATATAATTTTGTCAGTTTGATGAAGACTTCATTTAAAATTAGCTTATGTATTATTTCCACTAAATATTTAATTGCGGCTAGACTACTACTTAGAACTAAGAATTCAAAGCAATTCAACATCAAACTATTCCCATATGGAATTATTTAATTGTCTATAATGTCTTGAATCTTATGTTATCAGTTATCACCGTGACACTGTATCAATAACGCTGATAACAAAATGATGCAATATTTTCATATTTGGTATATTTCGTAATTTGCAGTGCTAACAGACAACAGTGTTTCTTTGCAGTTAATGGTAACAACTAACTAGATTCGAATAGAAAAAACCGATCATAGATCGATAGGAATTTTTCGGTTCTGAAAAAATATTTTAAAACAATAAATACCATCTGATTTCTATAGTCATTGTACTGAATGGAAATTTAAAAATAATTGTTTTCATATGTTGAATCAAGCTTTTAAATTTTAATATCTGTGTGGTAGGACTGTATTTATTTGTTAGTCTTCATTCAATTTATGGAACTGGATAACAGGTGGAGGTGAGCTACCTCAAAAATCTCGGTGGGTTTTTCAAAATATGAATACAAACATTTATATTTTATTAGAAAAAAACGAATTATTGAACCGGACTTAATATTACCTAACTTGTAACTGTAAAGTCTGTATTGTCTGTAATCAAACGTCAGTAATCCTAAAACTCCGTAGGCTGATACTTCATCTATACAGGAATACAGCGCTGGGTTAGTTATTACTTGTCGAGTAACTTAATATACTACCACCAAATATTTATTTTGTGCTAGTACTACCTACTACTCTAATTAAAAATGTTGTTAAAATTATAAGAACCTACATATAAAATTAATTTAATTAAATCGTATATAATAACGTTTGGACACAAAACAGTTTATTAAGAAATCTTTAAAAGTATTGTGTGACTCATGACAAAATAGATCTATTTTGTCATGGTGTGACTACCAACTAATAACATTATGTTTATAGTTATTAGTTAACACAATTTTGATAGGATCAGTAAAAAATTAATAAGTACACTATAAGGGTATAGCTAGATACCCATTATTGTATTAAAAAAAATATATTGTTTTTAAACAATAGGTAATAATCACAATTATTTGGACAGGGCCATATCCAGAGTTTTGTTGAAATAACATTGAAGAATGTTTGATAGAAATAACAAATAAGTACAAGAAAAAAAATATCGAATAATTTACCGAAAATATATTTACCGTCAAACACATTAGAAATCATAAATTTAATAATTAATATAATACGTGTGGACATAAGGTAGATATAGGCACGGTTATTCTATGAGAATTGAGAACGCAATACACATACCTATATGGCTATATGTGTTACCTACACGTCAATCATAGACAAGCGAAAATTACCAATAGTATTATTATTAACGTGCACCGTTGACGATTTAAAAAGCACCGATAAGGTTAAATCTATTAAATATTAATAACTATTATTTATGTGATTTGCACTTGACAGTTAGTACATAATCACATATTATATACATACCTACATATGTACAGTGCATGTATAATGTAGGTATATGTTATACAATTGCGGTTACAGTGTTATATAGATATATGTTATTTAAAATATAAATATAATAGATAGTCATAAGCTGTAGCACGGAAATAATATAATTCTCACACGTAAAATATAAATTATAATTTGAAATAAGCAAAGAATAAAAAAAAATTCTTAAAAAAACAATGAATATTGTATTCTATTGCGCCGGTAAATATAATAATTACTTATGCAAATAATAACGGTTGCATGTTACATAATATGTATAAAGACTTATAAAACCAATAGCGATATGCCAATAGCTCAATAAATAATATAAAAGTACATTATTCTCACCTACATAACATAATATATACGAGATAAATATTTGATAATATATTATATTGTTTTTATCTGGATATTTTAATTTCAGAATGCAGATAACCTCGGAGAATTTATTTATATAGTTAGAACTTATAATTATAATTTATAAACAAATTGTGATCGTTTTTGATTTTTCTGTTTTGTACTACTTATTTAAAATAATTATTGTCTATACTTATATAATAATCAACAACAATAGCTGATATACCTAGAAAAACATAAAAATTGAACATTAATTTAAACATAATTATATAATAGAGTATAGATGTTATAATAGGTGTATACAGTGGCGGATTTAAGGAGGGGGCCAGAGGAGCCTGCCCCCCCCCCATAGCCATATAATAATATATTTTAAAATACCATTATACTATTATAAGTGGTTTTTATAAAAATATGTACTAATGTAAAAAAATATTCCCCCCCCCCAAAAAAAAAAAAAAAACAAAATCCTAGATCCGCCACTGGGTGTTCATCTATATCTATTGTATTGTATTTTTGCGGTAATGTCATAAATTATTGGTATTTGAAATACCTATCTTGGTTATGTGTCATATGAATGATAAATCACTCTTTCAAAACCGCCTCCTAGGAGGCAAGAATAATAAACATAATTATTTATTATTATAGGTACATTTCATACAAAAAGATAATACTATTGTACCATTCACACCAAAGATTTAAGTCTTAAAACTTGGAAAATAGAATATGATTCATTATAGCATTGATTATAGTTATCTACCTACCTACTACATATAAATTTATTTAACTTGATATATAGTATATACGTATTACGTAATACGTAATTTTGTTTTCGTTTACACTGTATAGTTACGTATTAGGTATACTTTCGAGTAAATGTTAAATAAAATTCATATACTTTTAATATTTTGTTTACCATACAATAAAAATTTAATAAACAATAATTTCATCTGTTTCAGCTATTATTTATTTAGGCCATACATAAGGTTATCATTATTTTAAATGCAACTATTATTGTCTTGGATAATATTATTATCATATTATACAATTAAACTTTTTTTAACATTAACACTGCAAAAAACTAATTACTAAACTTCTTATTTTATGCTTAAATGAATTAAATGTCTAATGTCTTAAACTATTATACTTATGAGTTACTACGTACTGAATGTATGTTAAAATGACATTTAATTTTATTGTAAAGTTTTTAGGTTTAAATGTTTGATTAAAGTTTTCATACAAGTACAGCGTGAATCTACTAGATTATTTTATTAGTAATCTAAAATACAAACTCATTATGAAAAACACGCGTCAGTATACGCGTCTTGAAATCACATTCGAATATCTGCATCGCTAATATTTACTTAAATTATTGTTCATAAAATAAAGATATAAAGTATTTTGCATGATTATAATTCATACAGTTATTTACTATTATGTGTGTGCAATGCGCATACAAGATAGTATAAGTTAAATAGTTTAAGTTGAATCTTGGGCTGTCGTTAATACAAGAATATCTTCAGAAATAAATTCAAATACATGATAACTATAGGGCTGGGATTTTAATGCCCTTAAAAAAATACAAAAATGACTTAAAAACTCAAAAAATGCAATATAAAAATGCATTTATATTTATTATGGCTTAATAAAAAAATTGTATAAATAATTTTTGTTATTGTACGTTGTTACTTGTTTTGTTTTGTTGTATTTCTGTTTTCTTAATCAAGCATTATAAAATAATAATTAAAAAAAAAAAATTTTCAATATTTTAACTTGTTTTTGCTAGTACATATTAGCCAATGGCATACGACGGCGATAATTTAAGCGGAAAATCCTAGCTATGATAAAATTATTATCGGAGATAATCGATTGTCGTGCATCATGCTATATAATTTATAAATCGTACCGTGGCGCGTCGTCAGTTTGCCGAAAATATTTTGTTAATCGCAACAATCTTCGTTTATTTTATGAACAAATTGTAAAAATGCTCTAAAAACTAAGAAAATGCCCTAAAAATGCATTTAAAGATAATTTCGACAAAAAATGCAAAATAAAAATTACTTTAAATTAATCAGCATCGCCCAAAACACATTTAATATTATATAATATTATATAACATTTTATAGAGCAACGTATTGAAACACTAGTAAAAAAGATGCATTTGCATCAAAATCCCAGCCCTAATGATAACAGATAAGGTATACCTATTACCTATCTACACAGATATCTATATTATAATATAGATATCTGTGCCTATCTATGATCAATAAAGTTTATTGAAAACGTTAAGATAATATTATATTTCAAGTTGTGGCTTGTTGTGTAGTTGTTGAGTGTTAACAATTTGGTATTTACATGCATTTTAGGAGTTTAGAACTATAGGTACTATAGGTACTATTATACCTAAATATTTTGAAATATATACAATATACCACGTATATAACATACGTAGCTAATACATTAATACGTAATAATTACGTATTACTTATAAATAGTAAATAAGATTATAGATTTAACTATTATTAAGTCACATACATATATGTATTATACATCTAAATGTGTACGTTAAATGTCATTGATTAATAATTAATACTTTTTCTATACCTGCTTATTTCCTATAATAATTAGATTATTGTTATATGTTTAATACTTTAATGTTATACACTTATACTATTGTGTTATATACATAGGAATCAACGTAATTGAGCGGTATGAATCTAGGACAAAATATCTAAACCAAAATATCCAACGGTCAAAATATCCAAAAACAAAATATCTAAATGTATCTGTTTTTCCGAAAATAAATACATTATAGTCTACTTTTTAATAAAATTACCTAGCTCAAATATCAAATTATTTAATTATAATAATAATAATAAATGTACCAATATAATATAATAATAGTAATAATATCACAAATTAATAAATTATACTGCACACAGCATATTAGTCAAATAGTCAAATAATATAAAATAATTTGTTTTTAATCAATAATTTAAATAATAATAATAAAAATAATATGATTAATAATTCACTAAAAATAACTACTTACACTATTTTCTAAAAATTTAAAAAAACGATTTTAAAAATAGAAAATGTTATGTATTTTCTAACAAAATTAACAATTTCACTTAAATAGACATTTGAAGTTTTAATTTTTTTTTTATTATCGTTTTCTACAAATATTCATTGACACAATATGCTTGAAAAAGTAATACAATGTTACTCATAGGTAGGGCTAGGATTTGTATGCAACAGTATGTTTCTTCAAACTCAACTCAGGGGTGGATAGGCATTATAGGCAGTTCCGTCTTTACCCTATGGGCACGTGGGGCACGTGCCCAGGGCCCCCAGCTAAATGGGGGCCCCAAATAATCGAAATTACAATTTTAAATTGTAATGTTTTCGCCGTTACCGATCCTACGATTATGACGGTTATCGGCAACGATTTGCGGATCATGTTATGGATGGGAGCGGGAGGGGTTACCCACACAAATGCAAGAAACTATAACAAGTTTTATATAAATATATATATATATCAATTACTGCAGCGCCAATAATCTATATCAGTTTCTACCTGCCCGTATTATGTACTGGATTATTTATCTTATCTTAATGATGTCAATGCAGTGAATTGAATAGGAATTTGGTTTTTAACGTTTTCAGTAAATGCACAATAAAACTGACGGTCAGTACAAGTGCACCGTTTGTCCGTTTCGTTTAGTTTATTTAACTATAATAAAAATATAAAATAAAACATTTTATTAGCGTCTGTAATAGAATTATAGTCTCATTTAATTATGTCAAAAAGGACATATTTGAGTGGTTCAGAAAAAAGAAAAAGACTTGCGATCCAAAAAGAAAATATTAGCAAACTGCCTAAGCTCACTTCATTTTTTACACTCGAAGAAACTAACAGGCAGACTGAGTTTTCGACCTCGTTATATCAAGGTACCTCTAAATTTGAAAGTCCAGAAATTGGACCAACTTATAATGATACAACTAGTGTTTTGAGTTCATCAGCTCCAAATTTAACGACAGCCGTTAACACATCAGAGTTTAAAACTTCCAGCTTAAGCAACTGCGATTTAAAAAATACACATATTATAGAAAATATATCTCACGACCCTGGTACTTACTGTGATGATATTTTAACTGAAGTAAAACGCGATATTTGGATACTCAAAGGACCAGAGTTCTTCCAGAATAAAAATAGTGACTTCTCCGAAACTTTTACATGTTTTTCAGATGTATGTGGTAAAACAAAAACTAGAAGCTTGACTAGAAATGTTTTCACCCGCAAATTAAAGAATGGAGAGTGTGTAGAAAGAAGTTGGCTCATATATTCGCCGTTAAAGAAATCTGTATATTGTTATTGCTGTCGTATTTTTAATCATACTATTACTATAGGCAACACTTTGAGTTCTTCTAATGGATACAAAGATTGGAAGCATATTAGTAACTTTTTAATGGAGCATGAGAATAGTTCACTACACAAGCATTTAATGATGAAGTATGTCTCAAGAAGTAAAACTATTGCTCGAGTGGATAATGGATTGATTTCCCAATACAATGCTGAAATAAATTATTGGAAGAATGTACTCAAAAGGATTGTTGCTGTGGTGAAGTTTTTGGCTTCAAGAGGACTTGGATTTCGTGGTGATGATGAACTGTTGGGATCTCAAAATAACGGTAATTATTTGGGATGCTTAGAATTAATAAGCGAGTTTGACCCTTTTCTAGCTGATCATATACAAAACTACGGAAATCGTGGAAAAGGAAGTACATCATATTTGTCTGCAAATATTTGCAACGAATTTATTAATATAATGGGGAAAAAAGTGTTAACAACAATTATTAGTGAAATAAAAGCAGCAAAATACTATTCAATAAGCGTCGATTCCACACCAGACTTATCTCATGTGGACCAACTCACTTTTATTGTACGGTTTGTTAAAGATGGAAAGCCTATTGAGAGATTTTTGCAATTTTTGCCTATTGAAGAGCATAAAGCGCAATATATAGCAGATACGGTTTTAAACTTTTTGGAAAACCTTAAAATTCCAATAAAAAATTGTCGTGGGCAGAGTTACGACAACGCAGCAAATATGGCAGGAAAGTATTCTGGTCTACAGGCAAGAATTAAAGAGCAATGTAAATTTGCAATTTTCGTCCCATGTGCAGCACATTCATTGAATCTGGTAGGTGTCCAAGCGGTTGGATGTGTTACTGAAGCAGTAGCATACTTTCAATTCGTCCAGAAATTATTCAACTTTTTTTCGGGTTCAACCAATCGATGGAAGATCTTAAAAGAATGTTTAGGCGGAAAAAAAGTTCTGAAAATCTTATCTGAAACCAGATGGTCTGCACGCGCTGATGCTATTAATGCTTTGCACAATAGTTATAATCATATTTTTGAAGCTTTATTATTAATCGCTAAAAACACTGATCAATCAGCAGAAACAAGAAACGAGGCACAAAGTATTGGCAAAAAAATGGAAAAATTGGAGACGATTATCCTAACTAAGACATGGAATGACCTTCTGGGAGCTATAAATAAAACAAGCTTAAGTTTACAGAATAATACTATAACAATGGACATTGCAACAAAACTGTTTGCGTCACTTAGAGAGTATATTAGTAATGCACGCAATAATTTTGATCAGTATGAATCGGCCGCCAAAGAAATTAATCCAAATTCTGACTACAAAGATAAATTTCAAAGAAAAAGAATTCGCAGCACACGTATCACTTTTTTGGAAAAACCATCAGAGACTGTGCAGTTGGATGGTAAAGAAAAATTTTATGTAGAAACGTTCCTTCCCATAATCGACACTCTAAATACACATCTAATGCAACGATCGGAATTGTATAAAGAAATTAATGAACGTTTTAGTTTTTTTACTCAGTTACAAACAATTGAACCTGATCATTTGAAACAAAAATGCAAAGAATTGGCAGATTTCTATTGTGAAGACATAAACACTAATGAGTTAAATTCAGAATGTTCTCATTTAAGAGAATACTTGAAAACCTTTAAAAATGAATCCATGGACTTAAGTATCTTAGCTATACATTCTTTAATAAAAGCAGACAAATTAGCAGAAACATTCCCAAACGTGGAAGTTGCCACAAGGATTTTCCTTTGCCTCATGATCACCAATTGCAGCGGGGAGCGCTCATTTTCACAACTGAAAAGAATAAAAAACGAATTACGAACAACTATGTTGCAAGAACGGCTCACCAATTTGTCAATTATGTGTATAGAAAGTGATCTCCTTCAAATACTAGACTTCGAAGATATAATTGAAGATTTTGCACAACAGAAATCTCGAAAAAAACCGTTGCTTACTTAACGACACACATAAACTATAAGTTTCATTGTTGAAAGTTATAACAGTAAAATACCATTTATAATTCTGTAAAATTTACATAGTTTTTAATTAATAAAGTAATTATATTAAATAAACTTTTGATGTTTTTATTCAACTTATGTAGGCCTACTAAAAGGGCCCCTTAAGCTCCGGGTGCCCATGGGCCCCTGCAAAGCTTAAGACGGCCCTGATTATAGGCACTGTGTCTAGGCCCTAGGGCCTACAAAAAATTGTGACTATGATTTTATTGTAAAACGCAAAATAGTTTAATAGAGGCTGATTTTGTTTTATAGTTTTTGACAATTTAACTATATGTATATGTTTTGGAGTAAAATGAATTGTTTTTAAATTTCAGGATTTGCAAAAACTGATATTATATAAAAAGTTATAAAAGTTTAGATTAAGTGTAGACTGCAGAGTGCAGTCAATTTTGTGGTATTATTTCTCTTAATTAATGTAATTACTAATTTATATTTACTTATATTATTATTATATACTAGGCATTTTTTTATAATTAAATAATTTGATATTTGAGATTATGTTATTAGAAAGTATTAAGTAAACTGTAGGTATAATGTACTTATTTCAATATTTATTCGAAAAACGGATAGGTACATTTGGATATTTTGACCGATTACCGAGTGGTATACATACCAGCAACTCAAGGCCGTATCTAGAATTTTTTTTTTTAGGATAGGGACGGACTGCTTGGACGTAGTCTTGATGACTTGATACAACTATTCAATATATCGGTTACGACTCAAGTACAAAATCGACCATTGCTCACAACTCTCGGTTTTAATGGTTAAAGTTGAAAAAAGTATCATTGCCCGCCGAGCCACAATTTGAATGGAAAATCTATTTTAGATTCTGAGCGGAGCGATGAATGTATTGATTTTACAATGTTGTGTGTGTTTTTTTTTTGTGCCTATGTACACGAGAACGTGTCAAATAATGCTTCATTTTCAAACTATGGGGGTGGTTTCCTGTAGAAAAATGAATCTAGTTGGTGCATTGGGAGGTCATTTTTTGAATTTCCCAATAGTTTTCAAAAGCGCCGGGAAAAAACCAAAAAACATTAAGAAAAAACGGGAATTTTTACGTAAAACCAGTTTTCGACGAAATCGGTTTTTTTATATGGTTGTAATTCAAAAACTAATCATTATAAATACTTGAAATTTTCACCAAATGTTTATGTCAGTGTTATCTATATACAGTTAAATTTTCAAAAAATTTTGATTTTTTTTTTTGAGTTTTTTATAGACCACAGAAATTTTCGATTTTTTTGAGAATTTTTTTTTGAAGTGTCGATAAAAAAATTTTGGATGACCAAAAAGTTTTGAAAATTTAATACAAGGTTCCGTATGAGTTGTTCTAATTGCAGTTAAAATATAAATTTTTGTGTTTATAACTAAGGTTTAAAAATACAACACAAAGTTTTCCATAAGTTTTTCTTCGAGTAGCTATAGAGAAAACTCGTAGCATCATTATAGGAAAAATTTTAAGTGCGTTTGAATTTTAAATTTTTAGGAAATGGCGTAACGATAACGATTTATCCTCAAACGATTTTAAATATTTGTTATTATTCAAAAAGTATAAGTCGTAGATACTTGAAAATTTTACCAGTTATTAAGATTTGCGTTTTCTTTACGTGATTTAAATTTAAAAATTTTTGATGATGAAAAATGATTGATATTTTCTTTACATTTAATTTAATTTATTATTTATTTATTATTTGATTTAATTTTCAAATTAAATATTTTGACTTTTTTTTAGTTATTTATAGACAACTAAAATTATCAATTTTTTTAAAAAAATTTTTTGAAGTCTCGATAAAATTTTTTTGGCCCAATCAAAATACTTGAAAATTTAATACAAAGTTCCTCATAAGTTATTCTTATAGTGATTAAAAAAATTATAAGAATACATAGGCACAATTTTTTTTATTAGTATTTGAAGTTCAAATATTGACAAAAATTCGTCAAAATCATGAATATTTACAAATTATTTTGTAGGTATAATTCATAAAATTTTTTGTATAAGTAGCTAAGAGTTAAAAATTTAATACAAGATTTTTCATAAGTTTAGCTTACATTAATTATAAAAGAACTTAAATTTTGGTGTATTCAGGCCATTAAAA
>VUJU01001717.1:0-14089 GCA_009835225.1 Aphis craccivora
CTTATGAAAAACCTTGTATTAAATTTTCAACTCTTAGCTACTTATACAAAAATTTTTATGAATTATACCTACAAAATAATTTGCAAATATTCATGGTTTTGACGAATTTTTTCCAATATTTAAACTTCAAATGCTAATAAAAAAAAAAATTGTGCCTATGTATTCTTATAATTTTTTAATCACTTATGAGGAACTTTTTATTAAATTTTCAAGTATTTCTATTGGGTCATTTTATACACTTAAAAAAATTTTTCAGAAAAATTGAAAATTTCAGTCGTCTATAAATAGCTCCAAAAAAGTCAAAATATTTTGAAAATTAAATTATGTAAAAAAAATGCCAATCTAAATAACTGGTAAAAGTTTCAAGTAGCTACGACTTATACTTTTTGAATAATAACAAATATTTAAAATCGTTTGGGATAAATCGTTATTGTTACGCTATTTCGTAAAAATTTAAAATTCAAACGCTCTTAAAATTGTTTCTATAATGATGCTTCGAGTTTTCTCTATAAATACTTGAAGAAAAACTTATGGAAAACTTAGTATTGTATTTTTCATCCTTAGTTATAAACACAAAAAATTTTATGATTTATCAACTACAAAATTTCTTCCAAATTCTTGTGTTTTCGACAGATATCGTAAAAATTTGAACTATAAACGCTTATAAAAAAAATTATGCAAATGATTTTAAATTTTTTTTTAAATACAATAAGAATAACTCATAAGGAACCTTGTATTAAATTTTCAATATTTTTTGATCATAAAAAATTATTTTAACGACACTTTAAAAAAAAATTCTCTTAAAAATCGAAAATTTCAGTGGTCTATACATTACTCAAAAAAGTCAAAAAATGTTGAAAATTTAACTGTATATAGATAACACTAACTTAAACAAGTATTTACAGTGATTAGTTTTTGAATTACAATCATATAAAAAAATCGATTTGGTCGAAAACTGGTTTTGCATCCTTAATTTTTTTTGGTCTTTACCAGTGCTTTTGAAAACTATTGGGAAATTCACCTCCCAATGCACCAACTAGATTCAATTTGCCATTGGAAACCACCCTCAAAGTTTGAAATTGAAGCATTATTTCAAGTCCTTGTGTACATATATATATATATATAAAAAAAAAAAAACAACATTGTAAAATCAATACATTCATCGCTCCGCTCAGAATCTAAAATTTGTTTCTCTTTTTATATATGAGCACCTTCCTTAGAATGCTATTACATCTCAACCTAAAGGGTAATCGAATAATATAATATGTGTGTGTACACGTCGATAAGCACTCTTTGAATGGTCTTTTAATGCATTTTTATTTTTATCAACAAAAAATTGGTCTAACCTACACAATTCTTCTGCCGACAGATGTATTTTGAGCCCGGTCAGTTCGGCAGTAATCCTTCCGGCGTTGTTGGACTTTAAGCAAAAAGGCCTCGGTGAAGATAAAGGAATCATAACACTGGTGATGGCCGCATGCAGTTTTGACGACATATTTTGCATTTCCGCATTCGGAGTATGTCTCAGTATCATATTTTCCGAAGGTATGGTTTGTTTACATGTGTATATTATTATAGAATGATGTGGGCTCAAGTAACAATCGTTGTTGATTTAGTTTGTTTGTTTTTCCTTTCCTTTCAGGTAGTTGGAAGGCAAATGCCATGCGAGGACCCATGGAAGTAGGCATCGGAGTCTGCGTAGGCATCGTTTGGGGCTTAATCACCGGGTTCATCCCGCACAAGTGTGAAGTACGTATTAAACTTATTTAAGCACTTACTATACCTATACATTATATTATAATACTTGATAATAATAATAATAATAACGATATATACGAGTACGAATTTAAGTCTCTCAGTGTCCCATTACTTGCAGAAAATCATGCAAGATTTCTAGGAATAGTTGCATAATCCAAGTTTTTTTAGACTTGCTACGAGGTATTCTATAATTCTATTATTTTATTGTTGTTTCGGTATTAATGATTGAGTTTTTAGTCAATATTAATAATCGTATCAAGTTGTTTAACATACAAAAATGTATCCTGCCATTACGAGAGCCAAAACTATGATATGTATTTTTTGAGCTTCATGAACGACCGTTTTGACATAGTTAAAAATCTCTAATGGCGTCACAAGAGAACAAAAGACTTGTAAATTAAACAGAATGTTCTTATGAAGCTAACGGTACTCCGTAAACATGAGTCTGTATGAAGGTATAGGGTAATGGGCATCTCAAATATTTCATGAAATGACAAACGTTTTCTTATATAGTTTACAGAGAAACGTATTCTACGTAAAAAAAAAAACAAATGCAGTACAAAATTAATATCAAAGGTTTGAATTGCTAGATTGGTGTTAAATTTAATAACTAAAGCCTATAGTTACCAACTGAAACTGTTAAACCAATGTATTACATCAAGTATTAAATAAAGACTAATAATAGCGACTAATTTTATTATTGACTCATATCAACTAACACTACTTAGTACTTTTAACTCATAACTCATAACAGTCATAACTATAGGTACCAAACGACACTTTTGATCATTTTTGGTACTTAACTGAAAAATTAAACTCAGAGTATTGTAACGTTTCGTCAAATACTATATTATTTTCTAAGACTTTATTCTTAAATTTATTTAAACAAACACTAATATAAATACATCTTATTTCTGTCCGACTGCTAAAATAATTTTTTTTTTACATTTTTCAAATAATATAAACTTTTCGGAGCTTCTTTATAAATATTTCTATGACAAATACAAGTCTTATAGAAAGTTGTAATATTTTCAATTTGAAAAGAACATCTGTTTACTTCCACGCGTATTGAGTGTAATGCATAGTAATCATAATAGTAAACGATTATTTTGTATAATTTTAGGTCGCTCTTGTCCTCTCTGAAGTTTAGAATCTGAACTTGAATTAATATAGACCATTTTGATGATATTGTTATACATTTAATTTTACAGACTTAATTTTATATAATATTATAAATTACAGAATTCACGTTCAAATCGTATAAGTTTTTTACAATGTTTTATTTACAGTCAAGTCTAACCATGAAACGGACGTACATAATAACGGCTGGCGGAGTGTTGCTCACATTCGGGTCGAAAATGATCGACTTACCGGGCGCTGGTCCTTTGGCTATCATGACGGCTGCGTTTGTCTCTGCGATATGCTGGAAAAAAAACAATAGTTTTAGCGTGAGTGATGAGATAATATTTTATTTTATATATTTAAACCTAATGGGAGTGTGACGTAGATAAAAATTCAACTACTTCATCAAATTATATACATTAATAATGATAATACTTTTCAATAATTCCTAAATTAATCTGATGGACGATGGTGACCAAATTTTAGAATGATTAAACGAATATTTTAAAATAATACTAATGTTTTATCATTATAGGATGAAGTGGAAGGAGCAACGAACAGTGTATGGGACTTTTTGGAACCTTTATTGTTTGCCTCAATCGGCACGGAAATCGATTTAAGCAGTATAAGACCGACATTAATTACGTCAGCGTCCGTCTTGTTGGTTATTACATCATTGGTGAGTGTCTTGAAAAGCCTTTTTTACATAATATGCGGCGAGCCGTAACCAACAATTTTCCGCCTATTTCTTATGCGAGTTTTGCTGTGTAACAAAACATGGAATATAGTGGGTATATGTGTTCTGTGACTTCATTATAAGGATGTCAGCACACTATTTGTTTTTAATAATTCTTGAGGGTTTGAAATATTGTCTCAAAACTGTTTAAACTTTTTACTGTTTATATTATTTAAATTTACAAAATTTATTTTTTATTTTTTTAAATCAAACATTAAGCAATTAAAATATTAAAGTACAAAGATAAGTTAAGCCCTTAAAAATATTACCTAAAATTTTTTTGAGAGAAAAAAACCTTTATATTACATAAGTAATGCGATTATACGTTGAACCCGAACTAGTCTTCTAAGCATATATAATCCGTTATACTTTTTGAACTGAGTCATTATCGTATATTAGTCAACCGAATGATGATAATAAACATGATGTCAAAATAACGGGTTTAAATTCAACACAATAAAAATGTGAAATCTCGAAAATGTACGATTGGACATTGGGGAGTCAATACTCAATGGACAGTGAATTTCGTGACTTTATTGTTTTTAAGTGACAGTCAATATGATAAAATGAATAATTTTGTAAAAACAAAACTGTCGGTTTTTAAGTGATTAAAAACCGAAAAGTGTTTATTTAGTGTTCTAACCCCTAGTTGAATTGTATGTTGATTGATCAATTATTATTGTATGTTAAAATACATCAATCGTGTCACTTCTAGAGCGAAATTAAATACAAAATAATATGCCAAATCGCCAAGAATGATTCACATTTCTTTGATTAGTCGGTTTAATGTTGTATTGATCATTCATGTGTACTATACGCTGTTAATTAATTATGGTTATCTATGCTCAGTACTTTTGGTAACTGCGCATAAAAAAAAAACACAATTACCTTTATCAAATGTTATTAATACTCATGTTGAACTCTGTGACTTGTTTACGCATAGCAATATTTATTTATATATTAATAATTATAATATTATAAGGATTATTATACACCCCGACACCCGTATCTATATGTTGTAATTATTTTACAATTGATTATTACTTTTTTTTTCAGGTACGAGTGGTTACGTGTTTCTTTGTTTTAAAGGATACTAATTTCAATTTACGTGAAAAAATTTTTGTTAATATTGCTTGGCTACCAAAAGCAACAGTTCAAGTAAGATATTATTGTTATTATACGACCTATCTACATAGTTTGAAATGTATCTATAAAAAATAATGATTATAAAGTAATAATAATATTAAAAATACCAAACACATCGGCTTAATCGTCAAACTCTTGTTGGTACTGTATTATTATTTACATGTGATATACAAATTTTATTTTTGAAACATAACACTTCTCTCGCAAAGAAATTAATCGACAAATAATAATTTGATTTATTTCAAACAGGCAGCGATTGGACCAATCGCATTGGATATGGCACGCAGTCGTGATGAGCGATTAATCCCATATGCATCTGATGTATTGGCAATCAGTGTATTAGCAATATTGATCACTGCACCGATAGGAGCGATTATCATGACATTACGAGGAGAATACTTGTTGAGGAAACAATATTGATTAATTATAATTTATACCGAACAGAGAATCTTGTTCAAACAGTGAAATTAATAATTGATCAATATTAGTTTGTTCTATTATTAATGCTAGTCAAATTTTCATTGTTGTTACTTAAATACATAAAACTAATTGCTTGGTTTTTATATTTTTTTAACCAGTTCTAGCTTTTAATTTTTTTGCATTTATTATAAATTATTATCTTTAAGGTTAATATTTTATACATATAATGCAAAACAATTAATTTGCAAAGAATTCCTTATGTCCTTTCTTAAATATCCACTACTCTTAATTTTTTTTTCTTATCAATTAAATCAGGTTATAGTAATGCAGTTAAGATTTAGAATTAAAAAACTTTTCTTTTTTAAGTTATAATATACATTTCCACTGGGTTTCTACTGAAATCATAAAATGTTTTTCGTATTAATTTATTTTTTAAATATTTAATAATAACAAAAAGTTGTTTCCTTTATATTCAATTATAATATTATTGAAATGTAAAAAAATACCCATAAAATTAAATAAAAATAATTTTTTTAAATATAGCAGTAATAATACATTAAAATAATATATAACGTATATTACATATAATCAACCATAAAATTATACAGTAGTTAGTTGCATTACTCAAAATTATAATTTGATAATATAATTTTAATTCAAAAACTTTAAAATTTAAATATAATTTAATTGACTTTAGTCCCCTTCATAAATAAATGTTTAGTCTAAAGTTCTTCAGCCTATTAATTAAACTATGATTTTGGTCTATGCTAAGACACTGATATTAAAATATATAAGATTAACTTAGTTTACTCAAATTATGATTTAGGTATAACATTTTCATGTTAAAATGTTATTTTATTTTTCAAAATTACTCAAAGATCTGTTTAAGACTCATTGATCTCTTTTCCGTGAAATTGTCGTTTCCTTACTATATCAGATACACTTAATGTTTTATATTAATTTTATACTTTATTTATTTATGATAATATTACTAGTTTAATGCAATAGTTTTTAAATAACTATTTGAAAAATACAATATTATCAGTGTTATTTTTATAATTGAAATTAGGTACCTATTATAATTAAAAAATACTTCAAATAAGTAATATATATATATATTTTTTTTAAAATAAATAAAGTTATATCAAATTTATTTTAACATTGACATGTATATCTGTGTTATAAAAATGCAATGTTCTTGAAACATTATAGGAAATTTAATTATAAACAGTACACAAAGTGATACTATTGGATGATTCCTCTAACCATGTATATTTATTTTAAGTCCTAAATTATTTGTGTTTGTTACTCTGAAAGAGTATAGATAATATAATTATGATTGTAAATTAAAAAAAAATTAAAAATACATATTAATAGTAATTTTATTTAAACATTTTATGTTTGTTAATTAATTTGTATCTGTATATTATGTACACTAAGAATTATTCCAAAAACCTAATCTTATTTTTTTTTAATAAGTAACAAACCTCTTTTTTCAGCAATTAAAATCCATATTTGGCCTGTGTTTGCTTCCTGGTCATTCTATTCTCAGCCCACATGTTTTTAAGTTTCAACTCATTGGCTTTAGCCTATAAACATTCATAAATCATGTTAAATATTAATATTTAATTTATAATGGATAAATAATATCATAATATTATACATAATTATTCTCATTACCTGTTGAGCTAAATATGTTATTTGGTGCTTGCGTTTTGATTGTCCACTTATATTGATATCACTACTGACATTTTTACTTTCTGCATATTCCTCTGTCATGTTCTTTTGTAGCCACTGTTGAGACTCTTCTAAGACTTGACGCATATCTACATTTATAACTTCAACTTGCTTTATTTGAGTCTTGCTAGGATCACTAAGTTGTTTCAACTGTTAAAAAAATATATATTAATTAATAATTTAACTATAGTATAGTAATAAATAAATATATTATAATATAATATAATATACATATCAATATATTTTATAAAAACTGTATAAGCATTAAACATACAGCATTTGAGTCAAGAATTAGTTTTGTCTCATCCTCTTCATAAAGGTCAGATTCACTGGGTTCAGAACAATACACTGGTCCATAAACTCTGTCGTTGTCTTCAATTATAGTTGTATTAGTTTGTATTTCAGGCAACTCAAATCCAGCAATAGGAGCTACATCAAGTACTTCATTTATTTTGTTTAATCCTAGAAAATCACCATTTTCTTGTTCATCATCATCATCATCAGCTTCATCTTCAACATCAATAGGTTTAGTTTCAAAACATTTAATTTCTGTTGTTTTTGGTTTAGGGGTTTCTTCATTATTTCTAATTGTACGCATTGTTGACCTAGGAACCATTGATATAGTTGTTGAAGCTTTGCTTGTTTTTTTATTTTTGGGATCGGGTAACATAGAGAATAAACCGCATCCACTCTGTATAACAACAAAACAAATTTACTCAAAATTTTATACAAAATGAAAAAGTGTAAGACTAATTCATAACAATATTAAAGTGAAAAGGGTAGAACCATTGAACCTTAGAACATAATACTTTGGTAATTTCAAATTTTAGTAATAAATAACCCTAAGCATTACAACATATTAACAATTTATTCCAAATTATTTCCAAATTTGTTCCAAAGAATATTAAATTAATAGATAATTAAAGGTCTAAATCTATAGTTTTAAAGGGCTTAAATATAAAGAAAAATTCTTTCAGATTAATTTTTGATTATTTCTTTATCATAAATTATAATAATTTAAAAAATATTGAACAAATTAAATAAGATTAATATGAAAAATATATTTTAAAGATAATTATTATTTATATTATAGCTAAAATGTTAAAGTTAGGATTAATAGCTATTTTAAAATAGTTAGGGTTTAAAAAAAATATGCATTATTGCAGCTTTAAATATCATTATACTATGCAACAGCAAATAGATAAATAATTTTATTTTATAACAACTCAGGCCATTAGCCACCAGATTTGTTTGTTACTGTAGAGCAGCATCAAGTTATTTTCTTGAAAATTTTGAAAAAAAGCGCTAAGTTTCGTGGAATCCTAGGGTTCTGCGGAACACAGTTTAAGAAACGCTTTTGTAGAGTATGGTATGGTAGATTTTTGAAACACTTATTTTTGTGTATATTGGACATGGCTTTGTTGCTAAAAACCTGAGTTGTCATCCATTCAAGAGCAACACCAGACTATTTAACCACATACTTTAGTGACTGCGACCAAACAATGCAATACAATGCAATGCTAACAATCTATTTATTAAACTCTTTAGGCTAAAATATAAAATTAAACCCAATTAAAAGATGTTGTTTTAATTATTTATAAAAAAATAAAAATATGATTTAAAAGTATGAGTTTTCAAATCTTAATATGTCATGTGTTAATGTGTTATGCTTCAAAAAATGTGTTAACAAGTATAAACTTTTTTATTAATTAAAAAAAATAAATCCAAGTGTTAAGATTTGAAAGTTTAAGTTAGAATTTTGAGTTCACTTAAAATTATACATTAATAATTGAAACTTACATTTGAAGGTTTGATAATTTTACATTTTGGTTGATAATCGTCATCTTCATCATAAAACTACAAAAATCAAAAATTAATTATAATCACATTAACTATTTACATACAATTTTAAATTATAAATAAGTACTTCATTTAATGAAGGAATTATTATTTTGACTTTTCCTCCAGTTTTAGGTTTAGGTAATGTGGGAAATAAAGGAATTTCTTTTTTCTCTTGAATGATATTGACCATTGGTTTTGTTTGTACCACTGGTTTTTCTTCATCAATTGAATCATAATCATCTATTGTTTTTATGTTTTCAATAGATTTGGGCTCAGGCAATGTTAAAAAGGATTTACTATCAATTTTATTAGTCACTACTTTCACAACATTGGGTGATGGATTTATTTCTTCACCATTATCGTCATCTGAATCATAATCACTATCCGCATATGCTACGAGCGACATGATACTAACAAATTAAAATTGAAATAAATATCTGTATTATGTTAATGCTTACACAAAACAAAATCTCAAATACTCACTTAATTTTACTTGAATGTTCACTTTTAGTTTTGGAAAACTGTAGATATATTTGTATGTTAAAGGTTTTATAACTTAGTCCTCACTCCTCACTTGTAATTACTATGATGTAATCTAATTTTCAAGTATTCCTTTCATTGATTAAATAAATTTTGTACATTTTATATTTATAATAATATTAGGTATTGCTATTTTAATGAACAAATCTTTAATCTATTAAAGTTATAACTATTTCAGTAGGTAGTGTGTTTTAACTTTAGTACTTATTAAAACCTAAAAAAAGTGATTGTAAAAGATAAATAATAACAATGTTATTTATGTTAATATAGCATATTTTACATTGATCATTGATAGGTATATAGTTCATACTTCATTCCACCACGGTTTCAATCGTGGTTCATTCAGTATAATCAGTATTTCAGTGCATGATTCCATATCACCATAATTATTATCTATAATCGTGATGCAGTGTCACCAACCTAACCTTTAATATTTCCACTAATCCACTATCATTGTTTAAAATTGTGATAAACGCTTAAACCACCTATATTCAAATTTTAAAACTCTACTTTGCTCAACTACTTTGCAAAAGCTAGAAGCCAGGCAAAACAAGGAACTCAAGTATTAAATTTTCGACTAGATGGATAATATTTTTGGGTTCAAATAATAATGATGAATTTACCGAGAAAAATAAAATAAATCATTTTAAAATAGTAAGTAGGTACATATCCAATGTAAAACAATTTTTCATAATTAACTTATTGAACTAACTAAATTTACACTAGGTAATGTAATTGTATAGGTCATATGATGCAAATAGCTAAATAGGTTAACTATTTATCTTTATCTTCATTATAAGAATACAAAATTAACTAAAAATAAAAAAGTGTATATTATTATTTATTACATTGTAACTTACTAGTATTTATAGTTATTATAATATTTTGTAATTATATTTTTAAACATTTTGTGACAGACAAACAAGAATAAATAAGCAAATAAATCAAAATATTTTATTGAATAAATAAAAAAATAATAATTTAATAACTTTAAAATAAATACTACTAATAAATATTACTACATTGAAAAAAATTAATTCAAAATATTGTAGTCTTAATAACAATTTATAATATTATTATAATAAATAATATTTAAAATAATCTATTATAGGCATAATATCTATTAATTTATTTGGTGTAGTTTTAAGCTATACAAAATATATACCATGCATTATATACTATATAGGTAGGTTTATAGACTATATATAGACTTAGTAGATAACTATCTATTCTTTATACGATATTCTTAATACTAAGTTTTATTGTTTGTACATTTAATAAAATTAATTTCTTAGCTACTTTATAAACTTGTTTCACTTCAATTGGCCACAATTCCTATAAATGAGGTCGTGTAGTTGCTGTGTATTAGTATAGAGCCATATGCCCATATGTAAAATATAATATAGGTAGGTACTTAATGTTTTTCAATGGTATAAAGAAGATTTTAATGTATGGAGGGGTGTTGAAAATTAATATTATATACCTAAGTTTGATTTTCTGAAGTAGTTGGAATTTAAATTTTAGGATTTTTCAGCAATCCTTAAACAAATTACAATGGTAATAAATGGTTACTTTCAGGCACGTATACAGGGCGGGTTTTGGGGTTCGACCCCCCCCCCGAAAATTAATAGTTATATAGCTTATTTATATCATCATTCATCGATAAATATTGATTATTGTAAATTTTTTTATAACCCCCCCCCCCGATTTTTTTTTTGTATACGTGCCTGGTTTCTTTCATCTAACTAATACGTTCGTAGAATAATGAAAGTATTTTAAATGCCACTGAAATACCTTCAGATCCCTTAACTCATCAGTTACAGTGGTTATACCATTGAAATATTTTAATGAAATGGTGAGTCAATTGCCATTATTTATAATAATTCTTAGTTAAAATAATTCAAATTAATCTAAATTAATTTTGTAACTATTACCTACTTTTTTTTGATACCTATATAATGTTATATCTATGTAAATTATAATATTATATTGGAAATAATAATTAAAAATATATGTGACTTAACTTTTAAATACAATACGTACAACAAACAAAATGTATTGCATTTAAACAAATATTGCATTTTATATATTAAACATTGACACAAAACCGGTTATTATCTACCGTTACTCGTTTTCAAAAAAAAAAAAAAAACTTAATTGGTATGAATTAAGATCACAGAGTAAATTAAAAATTTAAATTATTTTGTAATAAAATTCCTTAAACTGATAAAAAGTAACGCATATATAGTAGCGTTTATTTTATATTCAGACAATTGTATCAAATTGAAAAAAAATAGCACATATATCTTTTAATGTAACATTCTAATTGATCTCCTGAGTTTAAATGTATGTATAATTGACATCGAGATTGATATGCCAGTCAGCAGATGGTGGAACTAGTAGGTAGGTACATAATAATTATAGTATTAATAAATAATTAAAAAGTGGATCTAAAAATAAATAACTTAACAATGAGAAAGTAAAAGAAAGATATAAATTGGGATAACTACTCACAGATTTAACATTTAAAATACAAGCATACAACGCAGTAACAAGAAATCTAGTTCTTAATATAAGTGGTACTAACTACTAAGTAGGTATGTAGGTATAACTATATAGGTAGGTATTTATTTGCATTTAAAATTTCACACCTACTTACTCGATTTCACGATGGGTGTAAAATATACACTATACTAGGTATACTATTAGGTATACTAAATATACCTAATTTAGTGGGTGGTACTCCAATATTGGTGGACAATGTTTTTGTAGTAGTATGAAGAGGTGTAAGTAATCAGTAGAATACATTTCTCTCCGTTTAAATATTAATGAGTAAGCTGCATACAATTTTATAATAATATATCTATATGACAGTATGACACGTTTAAAAGAAAAAAAAACAAAACAAAAAATAACAGCGACAACGGTGACTTAAGATCTTCGATGTAGACTATTATGTTGGATATCTTTATAGTACAAAATTTTACGTCATAAACTCAAAGTCATGAATGTCTTCTTGTACGGCTATGTGCCTATAAATGTTGAACATAGCACCGAGGACATCTTTGGGTTGTGACGCTCCGTCGCCGCCGCCATTCCCGGTTATGTAGTTGAACATACCAGAGAGCAAGCCACCGAAAGCGGTCACCATGTCAGGCACGTTGAACGTGATCGGGAATACGGGAACAGCTTCAACTAGGTTGCCAATTGCTGAGTAGAAAATTCGAGCTAATTCTGGTGCGTTTGTCCTGTTTAAAAACATAAAAATAATAAAAATAAACTCATGGTATTTTTACTATACTTGAGAACTTAAATAATATCATTCAAAATAATTTATTGTCAAAAACGTGGAGAATATAAAAAATAACGAGTTTTAAGGTTTTTATATTTATATGCGTTCAGCATTTAGATGATGAGCGGAGTATTTAAGCAACACAATTATTTATCAATGTACCGTAATTTACTAGTCACTATTCTATAAACAGCTAAATGTAAATATCAATAAAAAAATAAAAGAAGAAAGTAGGTAGTTAATAACTCTGTTGTACAATAGATCCTAGATTCTAGAGTGTAACTCGACAATGCGTAAGTTACTATAATGTGTGTGCTGTAAAATTTGAGTTCAATAATAAATCATTGCATCTAAAAAAAGATTCTATGTGAAGATAGTCATCATATATAACGAAGTAATTTTATGATTTATTTATAGGCCTGGGTATATTAATAAAATTATTTTAAAATTGACTGTCTAGTTAGTTTTCTGTTATAAAGTTTTATACAATTAAATTATACCGGTTTATCCATTTTGTGTAATATTAAACTCGTTATTTCAAAAAAAGTTTAACATTTATAAAAATATTTTTTTATCGTTTTTTTTTTTTTTTTGTTGTTGTTTAATAACGAAATGCATTTTTAATTCCTTATTTTAAAGCGGATTTTTGTATGGAGTTGATATATATTTTGGACGAATAATTTTTGTGTTTAACTATTTATAGTTTTAACGAGTGGAGTAAAATAGTATCTTTTAAAATGTTGAACAACTATCCAGCTCATCTTGACTTTAAATACCTATACCTACTTAATAAACTATTTGTCCGAAATATTAAAATACATAAAAAAATACAATTATAAAAATAGTAAAAAATAATTTATTTTCCCAAAAATGTAGTTTTGTAACAATTCAAAAGTATATCAAGGAAATATGTTCAAAAAACGTTAATATTTTTTGAAATTATAACTGTCTTACTCTATAAGAATAAATATATTAATTTTACTCAGTCAATGTTACTTTATGCGGTTTATACAATCGCCTTATAAATATAATTATTTTTGATATTTTTAATTACGCTGTCTCTTTCAAATCTTTCATCGGTACTGCCGGAATCACTCCAGTATCTCTTAAAAGAGCCGAAATTCCCGCATTCGTTTGTAATATGTTCAGACATAATAATGTGAAAATCAGCAACTGAAAATAAAAATTGTATTCTCAATTATTTTAATAATCATATTAAGAAAAAACGGAAAAGCACCGTTTTTAAGCTAATTTTTTTTTTTATAATTTAATATGTGACAATTTTTTAAATCTAGATCTTTAATTCTTTTTTTGGGGAGTGTAAGTAAAAAAAAAAAAAAAAATAAACAATCAAATTGTTTTCTAAGTTTCTGTCTCCTCTTTAATTTTCAGGACCACCAGATCTACTTTGAAATAATTAGAGAGGTAGGTAGTCATGTATTTAATGATGTGCCCAGCAATATGGAGAATACAAGGATGGATGGATGATATAGGAA
>VUJU01001717.1:14139-50145 GCA_009835225.1 Aphis craccivora
TATATATAAGTTAGGTACTTTTATTGAGAGTACTTTTTTTAAGAGTAATAAGTATGATAACGTGATGAGTAATAGGTTATAACTACCATAATATGAGTACCTAGTAGTAATACATAATAACATCTCAATACTAATAATAAAAAAACGAACGATCTAACATATTTATTTAATATATCGTAGTAATGCTGGTTTTTTCCTATTAAATACCCAATTGATAATATTATTAGTATGCTAATATTTGATTTAAACTATAATTACCATATGTCACTACACGATATTATATTGTATTACATTTATGTGTGTTTTATTTTTATTTTTAAATGGTAAGAGAATATAATATATTTTGGAATTATATTTGTATGTCACATTTATTAAATAATTTTCTAACCAGTTTCTAGTTGAAATATTATCTAGTCATACAATTGTGTAAATAACTTTAAAGCATTAAGTTTAATAAGTAATAACACATGATTGTAAAAATAAATGCTACTTTGTTCTACTTGAATCTTAAAACTAATTCAAGTTTTCAATTGAATTTAATTTATATCCTTATATTTTAAAAATTAAATATATTTCAGCGAGTACAATTTTTTGAGTACAATTTTAAACAAAAACTTTATCCAAATAATTATTATATTGGAAAACAACTCAAATTTAAAATATTTTCATGGTTAATACTTTTTTTATTTTTTATTATTAATTGATGTTAAATGTAGATATCTAGTGGTTTTAATTATATATGTTATTAAAAAAAAATATTATCTGAGTGTAAAAAAGATAAAGTTTTATAGTTATTTTTTTTTTAAATAAAAAACGCCTAGCTATGGCTTGATGATTAATTCTTTAACGATACTTCGTTAAACATCTATGTAATTTATTATTGTATAAAGTGATGGGTCAAATGTTTTTCATTTCTCCAGATGCTTCTATAAGCTATGAGGACGGGCAATAGAACCGGTTTTCGTATATCATTTGATTTGGTTTAAGTGGAAAAATCAGAGAAAGTGGAAATGTCACGACTTTGAAGATAAGCATACCTAAGTAATACCAGATAACGTGTTAACTAAATAGAGATGATCGTCTGCGGCTATGATCACGATTTAATAACCTAAGTAGAATATTATATCCTATAAGGGTTTTTTTACATACGAGAAAAACAGACGTATTGAACTTTGAACTACCTACTGAGTTTATGGCTAAGTATTTTTCTAATTAAAATTAATTAAATTCTAAAATTGGTTAATTAATATTATTCAACGGCATACAAACGGACAAAAATGTCATTTGTTTTTTCAATTTTAAATTAGGTACTAAAATATTCAAGTTAGGTATAATCAAAATTGAAAATTGTTATTTAATATTTATATTAATTTATTGTAATAATAGTAATATAAATTTTAAGATACCTCCTTACTCGATTTAGTATGATGATATTATATTTAAATTCTTACTTATTGATGAGTAGGTAATAACAATTATATAATTTAAATAATATTATTGATATTATATTTAATTTATAATAGGTACTAACTAATAATTAGTCATTAGTCCACAACTTTCATCAAAACCTAGTACTTTTATTACTTCAACCAGATGTTATCATCTCCGTTTATTTCTTGTAATATTATATTTTACTAAGCTTTATTATTATAATTAATACTATTTAGGGTAATATTCAGGCCAATTGCCATGGGCGTAAAATTGTTTATGTTCACCAATATTATTTACGATCTTTTCATTTACAATCTTTCTACTCTATTAATTTGTCATAAGATGTTATTTTATTCATAATATGTGCTTGAATTATATATATAACATATATACGACGAAGATACCGGATCTATTCTATTTTGTATTTACTATTTCCATTAGAATTCTAAACCAGTTTAAATTTAATTACATGTATGATTAACTTGGTTAAGTATAAATAACCCAAAAATAATATTTTAGTAGGAATTTATTATTTTATATAAATATTTATCTAATCTAGCTTAAAAATGTTTTAAGTTCTTTGCGCGATTAATATTTTTTTATATTTTTAACACTCGAGTACGTGATGTATTGTTAATTATAAATGTTCAAATTTAGATTGAAGTACGCGTGAAGCAGTCATCATGGATTTATTTTTGAATAAATAACCTTGCATGGTCGAAAAAAGAGCTTGAATATTAAATTATTTTCTTTTTTCAAAGTATATATTTTTTTAATATTATGAAAAAGATTTATTAAAGAAGAAAAAAACTTGAAATTATACTGATATAAATAGGTTTATAATATTAATAGGTTTATCATCGAGTTATGTTTATAATTTTTGGTACAACATATAACCCTTGATCAATTGCAGTTGTACCTATTTTAAAATGAATTAAGAATTAATTCAAGTGCCTATGTTGCTTATAATAATATATAATATACGTATATATTATTTTATTATTATTATTGTTTTATATGGAACATATGTATAATATAATATTATATTATATACATACATTATTCATCAATATCTGTGTACGCCATTGCGTAGGTTGTGTAGGTAGTAACTACGTAAATATTTATTTTTATTAACTGTTTTCTATCTTTACGATAAATAATAATTTTATCAGATAGAATAATAACGACTCACAATTAATCTTTTCTACTATTTAGTTATAATCTCATTTAAAAACCTAGGTACTATAAGTTTAATATAAGAAAAAAGTTAAACAACGACTTAAGTTGTCAATTAATTTCACAAAGTTGTGCCATATTCTATCTTGCTGCAATTGTTGAGATACGCCTGCATAATCAGCTTTCCAAATTGAAAGCTGTTTAAATATTTTGATATTTTTAGTATGAAATTAAGGTATAAATTTACAATTTTACAAGTTAAATCAATTAATTTTGGCTACAATAAAAATAATTCTGTTTTCAATTTATTTGTTAATCGTATATAAAAAATTATTGGAAAAATCATATTAAAAAAAAACACTTGTTATTTTTCTCTAGAGTATGGAAAATAATTGTATCATAGAAATAATTTTTCGAGTCCTGGTAATAAAAACATGGTGGTATAAATATTGGCATGGAAACGAAATTATATTAGTTATAGTTATGCATTAGCTCCTAGAAAAAACTTAGGTACCTACTGTAATGCAAAATTAGACAGAAAATAAAGTAACACTCAGCTTGATAATATAGATTTGTTAAAATAATATCATCATAATAGGATAACTTTAACATAATAACAATAATAAAAAGAGCCGACATACTCGAATTTTTTATTTATATTAGATACATCAAGGAAAAGCTGATTTATATTAATACCTGGTATAATACAAACAGATTATTTCTTTTTTGAATAAATAAAAAAAAAAAAAATCGATTTTTTCAAAAACAGGTATTACATAGGTACTAAATATTCATGTTTTTCTATATATATTTTTTAATCTTTTAGTTTTTCTCATTTATTTCTAACAATATCCTTTTATTTCTTTTAATCATTGTTATCTAATAATTTTAATATTGGAGTATTTTTTTCCAATCTAAAATGTAAGGTTAGACATAAAAAAAAAATATACATAAGAAATAAAACAAATTATAGTAAAGAAAGTGAATTTATTAAGAATCATTTCATGTGATTGTTTTAAATTTAAAACTTTTGCAGTTCTGTTAGCTAAAATATATTGTTCTTAATATTTCGTATTTTGTATACTTCAGCGTTATTAATTAATTAAAATTTATAATATCTACCATTTTAGATTGCTCGGGAATGTATCGTGTTATCTCATAATACGGTAATTTTATGTTGTCTTTCGAGACATTCAGAGATTGCTGATGGATAAACTTCCTATATCACAACTTGTATATTTTATCTTATAGGTCTAGGTCGTCTAGGAGAAAGTTTTGAATTCTTGTCATTGAAATTCAAGATGAAAAAAAGTAATGGATGACATTGTTTATTGTGTTTCAGACCCTCATCGTGTTTCCTCCTTTTATTTACATAAATAAATGTAAATATTTGTAAAATTGATCATAATAAAAGGCATAGAAAGTTCAAAAAAAAAAAAAATATATACATATAAGATTACTCGAAGTATTAAAACTTATATCTTAATACTAAATATAAAAAATTGAAAATACTAAAATACTTCCAGTATTGTTTAACTAAGATTACTAGATAAATAATTATTTAAGACTTCCGTTAAAATTAATAAATTATAGTATACATAGTACACACAAATTATAATATAATCAATATTTAAAGCATTTTACTGTTATAATAATATTATTATGGATAAAAGATTTGCAAAACATATTATAACGGAGACGATGGAATTCAGAAAACAAATTATAGCGCTCATAGACATGTAAATTTATTCATGGACCTTGTTTTTTTAGTTAAATGTATTTTAAACCTATTAAAAAAAAAATTAAGTATGTTTAAGTACTTTTTTTTTTACATTTAGATGTGTATGATTGTAAAAAAAAAAAAAACTCGTTAGTTTAGAGTTCTATATTTTGAGTTTTAGGATTTTAGTTGTAATAAGTTAAACATTTTATTGTTAAAATCTGTAACTTTCAGAACTTACAATATATAATATATAAGAAATGCTTCAGTTACTATTTTATCTTATTAATTATATGAATTGTATATAATGTTATTAAATTATTAGTGAGTAACCTTTTTTTTAAATACCACCAATAAAAGATAAAATACACTCATATACTTAAATTAAACTATATTATATGCATAATTTACAATAGAAATATAAGAATACGATAGATGTAGTAATGTACCATACTATAATTTATTTTAGGTTAGCATTTAAAAAAAATATTCTTGTTCAAAATTTAATAATTTATATTTAAAGTACTTAATATGAAAAAACACCAATTTAAATTTATCTTGTGTAAATAAACACTAATCATACCCGAAAAATAATCTTTAGAATATATCTGTATCTTTTTTAAATTATGATGTATAAGTTCTAATATGTAAGTATTTACAAATAATTTTAATTTAAATACATATCATAAAAAAAATATCACAAGTACATTTTTTTTTTAAAAATAATATTTATAATACATAGATACGTATTTGATTTGTTAAAATTAAACATATTATAAAATTAACGATTTATATAAGTATCATTGTGAGTTAAATTTGGGACGTATTAAAAATAAAATAATATTACTTACACTATAATGTAGTTTATTCATCCCGTGTACGTACATCTTGTTTTTTATGATTATATTTGTTTTGTATTATGCGTTTTTAATTTTAATAATTATTTTTAAATATTCCCTGGACGACGTAAAAATAACTAAAACACGTCTTTGGATTTGTTTTAACTGTAATACTAGCTAGTAGTGATATCACGATCGCGCGAGAGTCGAGTATAGACTGAAAGGACTTTCTTTTTCAAATATTCAGTGTGGAGATTATAGCAATTGCCGAAGCAGGTTTCAGAAAAGGGTTGTCGTATGTGAAAAGTACGTTGAACACAATTATAAAATAAATATACGTATGACTTTAAAACACAAATAATTATTCAGTATTTTCATTCTTATAGGGAGAAAAAATACTATATATAATTATAAGATACCATTTTAAATTTGAAATCACATTTAATATACGTATAAAAATTTGACATTAATTTATTATATTATAGTGTTATTGGTACTTACATGATGTTTGTGAAATCGTCAAGTATTTACCGTTATTGATATAATAGATATCTATATAGTATGAATAAATAATAATTTAAAATACATTTAAGTGGTTATTTAATACAAAATTATCATTATTCATGTGTGTTACTAACACGTACGCATAAAGCATAAATAGTATATATATTATATACATGTATATGTATTTCGACTTGATTGTAATACAATGTATATTAGTCATCACTCGTCAGGATGAAAAGCTGCATATAGACGTGGGAATAATAATTGTTTTAGACGTAAGATAGGTGGCTTGGGTCTTCGGGTGTTTTCTTCGTAAGGTAACTGAGTATTGGGTATGTAATATGCAGGCGGGTTATAAGCTGGTGGATTATACGATGGTGAGGTTGTAGGCTGTTTGTAAAAATAAAGAACAGTAGAGCCAAGAACGGGCTGAGCTATTAAATTCAGTGAAGGAACTTCAGTCGGCCCGTATCCAGATATAGGTTTAGGGTCACTTGCTGTTGAATTTTGTTTGGGGGGATAAGGTGGTTTTTGAGTCGTTACTTCAGGGCACTTAGGTTTCGGAGTAGTTGCTTCCGGGCATTTGGGTTTCGGAGTAGTCACTTCAGGACAGTGAGGTTTTGGTGTTGTAATTTCTGGACACTTTGGTTTTGGAGTGGTCACTTCCGGACAGTTAGGTTTTGGAGTTGTCACTTCTGGACAGTTAGGTTTTTGAGTTGTCACTTCTGGACAGTTAGGTTTTGGAGTTGTCACTTCTGGACAGTTAGGTTTTTGAGTTGTCACTTCTGGACAGTTAGGTTTTTGAGTTGTCACTTCTGGACAGTTAGGTTTTGGAGTTGTTACTTCTGGACAGTTTGGTTTTGGTGTTGTAATTTCTGGACACTTTGGTCTTGGAGTGGTCACTTCTGGGCAGTTAGGCTTTGGAGTGGTAACTTCCGGACAGTTAGGCTTTTCTGTAGTCACATCTTCTGGACAATTTGGTTTTGGTGTCGTCGGCACTACGTAAGCCTCAGGTTTGTCTGAATATGAATTTTGGTCGGTAGAAATATTTTCATTTTCTAATGGTACAGGAATGATCACTATGGTGCTCGTACCGTTACATGGTAGTATTACTTGTGTGTTGTTCGACGAGTCTAATTGGTATCCGTCGTTTTCTGGATTATTAATACCGGGTCTCAAGTCATTTAAGTACTCTGGTGGATTGTACACAGAAAAATAGTTCTGTATGCGCTGTATAAAACGTTCGATTGGCGTAGGGAACTTGCCCTTGAACTTATTTGGAGAATTTGGATCCAAGCGTATCAACGTTGGAGGGTTGTCTTGCTTCCCAGTCTTAATATTTTCCGGCGGAAGAGCTACATAAATTTCCGTATCAACCGATTTTTTTGGTCTGAAAATTAATACAACATTTAATTAATTATTAATTCGATTAAATTAATCATCCTAATTTTTGGACATCGAATTTAGGTTTGAATTTTTGATGCAAGCTCAGAAGACCTGATTTACTCTTTTTATAATACGATAATATAATCCACGTGTATGTCTTAAGTTTATAATTATTCTTTTTCGAAATTTCTAATCAACAAGCCGAAAAAATAGATGTTTTTTCTCTCGTAAGATTTATAGTTATATAGTCAGTCAATTATATACACGTGTAATAATGATGACGTTCACCTTGATCTGCCAGGATCGTTTTTGTTGAGTACATTGACGTGGTTTGCGATGCTGGATTGTTCGTAACACACTACCAAAACCACAATAATCTAAAAGTATATGTATAAAAAAAAGTATGTAATTAATAAACATGATTACCGTTTGTTTAATTGTAATTTATATTTATTATTATCAAGATATTATTATAAGAGTTTCTTTGTAGGTATTGTAATAATAACATTTTTATTTGCATAATATATAGGAAGGTGTTTCATGAAGATTCAATTTATTAAATATGGTGAAAAAATCGTGTTTACATTATTAAATTACTTATTTTTTTGTAATATGGTTTAGGGTCAACACACGTTGAGGTGAAGAATAGTTATATATACAATAAAAATACGTTATAATTGCAATATTACATCGATGTGCATAATATTAGAGGTTTTCATAAAAAGGCACAAAAAAAAAAAAAAAAAAATTAATAAATGATTAATACACAATTATATTTTTATTCAAATATAGGTATAATATTTTAATAAAATATAGAATATATTACATTAATATTTTAGAATATTTTTAATTAATATTAATATGTAAGTGTGTGATAAATAATTATTAGGCATTTAATAGTACCCTATTAATTATTAATTTCAATTAATATCTGATAAGCATCATTATTGCAAAAAGAAAATACCAATGTACATAGCTATATTATATATTAATTTTTTTAATAACTATTTATTATATACCAAAATCTCTGTCTAGAAAAAGTAGTATTCCATAAATCAAATAAGATTTACGCATATACCTGCCATATTTCGAGGCGTAAACTATAATTATTATATTTTATAGTTGAAATATTTTACGAATTATTAATTTGTACCGAAATACAAAAAAATATTTATAATAGTACGAGTATGTTGTATTAATTACAATAAATGAAAAATATTTTATTTACTTTACTAACTATTTCGGTAGGTTTTTAAAACATTATTCATTACGTAGTATTAACAAGTATAATCTGTATACCTAATGCCATATACATCTAGAAAAAATTACTATGTCGAAAATTACATTTAGAGCATTAATACAGTATACAATTTATTTGGGCTTTTGTTTTTGTGAATCTTTGAATATTTACTATATATAAACAAATTAAGTATGATATACTATTTACATTATTGTACTACTATTATTATATATATATATATATTGTACTGTAATTATTTATTATTTTATAGATATTTTTGTTTTTAAGCAAGTATTTTAACAAATACTAATAACTTTTAAATGTTCAAAAAATGTGTACAAAATACAATTTAAATGAATAATAACCAATAAAAATTAATGAAATATTTAATAATAACATCAATGATTTATGATTATCATTTTCAATAATAAGTAATGCTAAATTTCTAAACATGTTTTATACACATTACAATATACAGGTACACAAATAAAATGTTGCAAAATGTATAGTTAACAATTATTCATAAATCAATAGGTTTAATAATTCACAATTAGTAATTTATTTTACAATTATTAAGAAATTAAAAATGAAATCATTAAAGCGAAAATGATAGAATGTTTTATTATTCAAAAATATTTAATACATTATTAATAGGAATTTATTACTTGTTTATTCATTTAAATAAATATAATAATAGACATATTTTAAATAATGAATTAACAAATTCCATTGTTTTTTTAACATATACAATTGCTGAATTGATTCTTTATAATAACATTTTAACATAGAAATTAAGTTATTTTAATTGATACTAAAATGTAAATTAATTAAATATGTATAGTCAAATTTGTTAAATTTGTTTTCATGTTTACTCACCCAAAATTTTGTTAGATCCATGACTCTTTATTTTAAAAACACAGTTGTGTCTAGTGCGATTATGTAACGAAGACTGGTATTATTGTGATTCAATCCGGACTATAAAGTTCCCTTCCATCCTTGTACCTAATATCAAAGGTCATCGATCTTTAAAATAAAATTCACGATTAGTCCGTGTGCAGTTTAGGCCTATGCTATAATCTGGTCTAACGTGTTATGCTATACGAAACTGCATACCCATTAATGACATGCACTCAAGTTCAAGATAATAATCAAGTATAGCGTACTTCGTCAGCGGAGGTCAGAGTGTCAATTTATAATACAAAATATCTTTGTCCGATATCCAAATTCGTTGTAAATGAAATACTAAAAACTATAATTGCGAATATTAAATTGTATAGATGATTACTAATTTCCGTTACACGATGTTATATATACAGATAATATAGTTTTGTGGATTATTCAAACACTATGTAATTATTTGTGGTCAACATAAATAGTTAATTTTCGTAAGTATGATTTTTAAACTCTGTCAAATTGTTTATATTTTATAAATTCTAGCTTGGTTGTATTGATAATGCTTTATTATGGTTGTTTTATCGATTATTATTTTTGAAAAAAGCTTATTGACATATTAGTCAATAAAATGACAAACAAATAAGCTAATTTAGCTATCTTATCACCTGTTATATCATTTTTAACATTTCTCATTCACAAATGTAAAATTACTAGATAAAATAAAACAGAAATTGTTTGTTGCAAAATATATGGCATAACCAAACATGTAAATAAAATAAATTAGAACAATCGGTTATAAGATGAATAAAAACACAAGTATCATTATTAAGAGAACGCCATACCCGCATGTGTTGTCTCTGTCTTATACACGCGTAACATGGTTAAAAACTGTTTTGCGCGGGACAACTTTACTCCCTCGATATTTATTTCAAAAATAACCAAAATTATAAATCCCATTGGGAAGAACTTTACTTGTGTCGTAGCGTTTTAATTTTTTTGATAACATGAATACAATTAAAGTTATCGGTTTGAGAACTTTAGGGTTTTTTCATTTAATTATTAAAAGTTATTGGTTACCACTATCAAAAAAATTAAAACGCTACGACACAGGTAAAGTTCTTCTCAATGCGATTTAAAATTTTGGTAATTTTGAAATAAATATTGAGGGAGTAAAAATAAGACAGAGACAACACATGCAGGTATGGCGTCCTCTTAAAAATCGAACCAAACAGCTATACCTTTACGAAAGTATAACAAATCAAAAACTATTATATAAAATTTTGATAAACAACGTAGACAATATTTTAAGAACACAGATGGAAACTCTTCATAAATCATTCAATAGCTAAAATTTGTGTAGCTAAAGTGTAGGATTTGATTGTCAAATTTAAGATAATTATGTTTTTTTTTTTAAATATTCAAATACTTACTTGGAAAACTTATTATCACAAAGTATATGCTTTAAATCAGTGGCCTCAAACACATGGTTCGCGAGCTTTTTCGATGTGGCCCCCAATGAATAATTATTTCTTCAAAAATTTTTATTTTTTTTATTTTAGATTTAGTATTAAAATAGATAAAAAAATATGGTGTTACCCGCTAACCTTTGATGCAAATATATATATATGACCCGTTTGCAATTTGAGTTTGACACCACTACTTTAAATAAATATCGATTGACATATTTTGTACCTATAATAATTATCATTTTAAATATTTAGATTATTATTGCTATAATTACCTTGATTAATATTATTAAAAAATTGTAATAATAATAATTATTATTATCCCATACTAGTTCATGTATTAACAATTCATGTCTTTATATAAAAACGTAATTTTGAGTAATTTCAATTTTGTTCCATTTATTCATATTTTTCATTATTTAAGTATACATATCGTTAATAACTCCAATATTTTATTATAATGTTAATTCATGTAACGGCTATGGCTCAGTTTTCGATGCAGTATACGAGATAAATATCAATAAAAAAAATATAAATATATATTTGAATTATTCCATATTATATTATAAAACCAGGCAAGATTTTTGGCATTTTATGTCATTGGCCTTAAATATAAATACAATTAAAATATTTTAATTTTAATATAAAATTATTATCACAAATGTGTTTAGGTACTAAATGTAAATTAATAATTTTACTATGTTTTGATTTCAGCCACTTTGTAAACTCCCAGTTCAGGAGCATATTTTGCCACATAGGCTGTTGTAAGCTTGTGAACTGGTGTTAAATTAATTGTTGGTGTTACGTCCAGTGATATAGCAGTAGCGCTGGGGCCTGCAATTGCTGTAGCATTTTTCCCTACAATCGCTGTGCCTATAGGTTCAGCTCCGGCTCGGCCGCCGATTCCGGCGAACGCGATACCCTGTGGCTGAGCTACTGCTATCGTTGGACCTATTATATACATACGAGACACATTTTAATTTCAAATTTTTAAATATAGCTATTATATTATATTGTAATTGATGCATGATATAATAATGTATTACATAATATAGTCATATTATTTTGTTACTTTCCCGCATTTTCAAATGTTAAATATACCTATTTAAACTATGACTTAATCTGTATACAACCCAGAAAGGTTAGGTATATTAGTATATTAGTATATTTTTAAAACAATGTTGATGTTAGTATATTATGTCCTGAATGATTTATTGACATAATATTATTGCATGAAAAATATAAACTGGTTAAAGGGTTCAAACTATTTAAGCAAAATAAATACATTTTTTTTTATTAATCAATAGTTTTGTATTACACATTGAAAAAAAGTAGTTTTAAAATACAAGGATATTTTCGAAATATTTATTATTTGACAATAAATTTGTATTTTTACTCAGCTTCTATATCATAATAACAGTATTATGTGCATCGAATTTGCTCACGTTACTATGTATCATATGTATATTGATTTTAAATAACATTAATTATATAAAATAAAATTATAAAATTATAATTGAATTGGAATATTGTATAAAATAATTCAGTCGGGTAAAAGCTCCAAATTAGTTCGAACCTGTGGCTACTTTAGATTGTGGTTGCTGTTGTCCTTCAGAATTGACTTGGAGTCCGGTTACATTAGAATCTACTACAACAGAGGATTCGTCTTTCTGAGGTTGTTGTTCATATTGTTGTTGGAATGATTCCGCTTGTTGTTGGAACGGTTGATCTTGTTGTTGATGTTGGAATTGGCCTAGTTGGTATTGTCCCTGCAACTGTTGTTTTTGGGACTGCAAGTATTTCTGGTAAGCTTGTGCTGCGGTACCTTGGTTAGATTGTGGGACGACCTGGTAGTATTTTTGATCAGCAAACTGTTAAAATTAAAATAAATTTTAAATAAAAGTTACATAATAAATATATTGTATAATAGGTAATCACTATAATTTGTAAACAATAAATAAAGATATTTCAATACTTATTTGAGCCTTTGTAAAAACTGAATTTATTGGTTTAGACGTAATTAATGTTAAATTTATAAAAACATAATTGGATAATATATATCCATAGCATAAAGTTATGTGTTATATTTATTATTATTTATCTTATTTACCTAAGAGCATAAAAAGATACAGTTGTGCAGAGTAAGTAATGCCTTGTACATTTTTTAACAATAATTATATTTAATTACCGGTTGTGGCTGTTGGAATACAGATTGGAGTTGACTTCTGGGGAAAAGAAAACTTGAAACTGCTCCATTATTCGCTGCATTCAATTTAACTGGATCATAGACAGCTGGTTGATAAGGTGCTTGTCCATAGAATTGAGGTTGAGCGAAGTATGGTAAAGGATATGCTGTGAATTGTTTAGAAGGTGATTGAGAAGGTTGTTCATCACTAGCAGGTTGTTCTGTTTTGGATCCTTCTGCTGGTTTGTCACCTTTTCCTGGACTTGTGTTTTCGGCTATATATAAAAAACATACATGCATATAAATATATAATTTCGTTTTTTATTTACTTCTTATATTTTATTGACGTACCTGAAGATTCAGAGGTTGTAGCAGCAGCAGACGAACCGCTTTCTGCTTCCGAAGGTGCTTGAGCTCCAGACGTCACGTAAGGGAAGTTCGGGACATAGCTCCAGAAACTGTTTGATAAGTATTCTCCCCAACCAGGTTGAGCTCCAGCGGGCTGGGTTCCATCATTTTGAACGTAAGCATATGGGTACTGCTGAGCTTGAGAATAGGCTGGGTAAGGAGCGTATCCATAATAATAAGGATTGTAGGCAGGACTAGCTCTAAAAAATGCCAAGAAAAACATTTTATTATAAAAAGAAAAATGTATCATTTCAGCTATGATCTTTTATTATTATGATAAGTCTAACTATTATGATTTAATGTATTATTATTAATATTTTTATTTATAACCAAATCAAAGTACCTCCGTTGGGAAGTTTCTTCTGTCTGTTTTTTTTTTTTTTGTGTATGTATTATCACTTAAGCTTATTGTTCAAAATTGTAACAGATGACGTAATATAAAAATTTGGTTAAAAAAAAATATTATAAAAAGAAAATATTTTAATTTAATTTATTTAATTTATCTCTTTTATAAATTTTTATATTTATAATAAAATTTCAAAAATATTATTTTTATCTATTTGATGTTTGAAAATGTCTATTTTTTATATGTAATATTACTTCACAATTTATTTACATTTATATGTAATATATTAAATTTGATACCTAGTGAGTAAATTGTAATTATTAGGTATTATTACGAAATAATAATGCTATAGGATATAAGTATTAAGTACATTCAAAATACATAATACAGTGTTCATCCTTTTTATTTGAATGTGTGTATTAAATAAAATGTAAGTATAAATTGTACATAAATAATATATTTTTATTTTATTTGTATTGTAAAATATTACACTTACGGTACAAAGACTTGTCTATAGCTTCCGGGGGTTGGATATGAAGCGGCTGCTACATAGGCGGGTTGCACGCTGTATTTCGGTTGTGCAGAGTAAACTTGGGGGTATACTTGTGGATATGCTGCTGGATACGGTTGGGGATAGTATGGCACAACCTGATTTTGTGAGATCTTGCACTGAACACTGACTGCCAACAGGCAAGATAGAGTAATAAACTGTAAAATATTAATAAGTTAATCATAAAGCATCGTGAATAGTTTACGTAGTTACTATAGTTATATAACATAATACATACATAATAACAACTTAACTATTTTATTTTATAACGTTTTACTATGTTAAAAATATATTTGAGGGACAATAAGAGTACCTATAAACTTACTTATCACCATATTGTAATATATTAAAATATATATTTTTGTTTAGTCGACTATAAACAGACTATATAATATTTCATAAGTATCAGCAATGTTTCGTATATCGTATATCTGTATATTATGTATAGGTATAGAGCATTAAATCCATGTCAAGTTAATTTTTAGTTATTGCGTATTAAGTGACTTATTATTAACGTATATTAATAACGATATTATTAGCTTTCAATAATAATCTATTGGTATCTGATACCATTAGTATCATTACAAAGAACTTAGTTAGGCAAGACTTTAATTACACGTGGAATACTCTACTTGGCATCCTAGATTCCCTTCACTTCTTTCGTGCCGGACATGGTGACAAACAATGTATCGAATAGAAAACAAATCATTTTAACAATACCTATATCGAACTATAATTTTGTCAAAGCAAGATTAGATTTGTAAAAATTATTTCGAAACATGTAGCAACTACGTTAATTAATACGACTATTTTCAGCCATAACCTATCATAATAATGCGCTTGTTCGCAAAATGTTCCACTACAGTAATAATGACATAACGCATTGATGAGTTATGAAAAATATTTTGAAACTGGAGCATAGTTCATATTAATGGATTTATGATATCAAAATATTTTTATCTATTCATATACATATAGGATTCTAAAAGAAAAAAATATTATATTAATAGTGATCGATCAAAATATAATAGGTATTTGTATAGGATACAGTAAACAACACTTTTTTTTAGCACACAAATAATACAATACATGAATTTTATTTTAAAAACTATTACTTTTAATGATAAATCTCGATAAATAAATACGAATTTATATTTGTTTTCATAAGATTACATATATTTATCAGATTAAAATATGACTTATATTTATTATAAGTCTTATAATAATATAATATGAGTAATTCAACTATGGTATTACTCATGGAACTTATCATTATTTACAAATAAATAAATAACGAATAATGACACGAAGAATTACTGCACTAGGTAGGTAGTATATTTGCACAGTCTTAGTTCGTTGATCTGACAAAATGAAACGAGTTTTTTTCTAACACAACTAAATGACAAATTAATGGATGGTCATGATTATTATACACGTTGGGCGTAAATTATATTATACTAATACCTATTATACGCATTAATCTTGAGCTGATTAAGATTTCGAGGTTAAGAAAGGTTATTGCCACTATGATCCCAATTAAAGCTAGGCAATATATCGTCTACCATTAGACAACATTTTGCGAATTTTAAGATTTGAATTAAATTTACTTAATGAATATTTGACATAGGTACCTATATTCTAATTTTCTTAATAAAATATATTATGATATAAAATTATATAGGTACTAAAAAAAATCTACCTATTACTATCATTTCAATGTACTTAGTATACTTACTTATTATAATATATATATATTTACCTGTATATTATTATTCTACGCATATTAAAAAAAAAAATGAATACAATGTATTATTATAAAGGTAACAATTAGCTATAGTTAGATTAATTTGATGTTTACACTATTAATTGTTTGCAAGTTCTTACATAAAATAGGTAAAATCTAAGTTAAAAAAAGACAGATAGTAAATTAATGTTTCGGAATAAAGTGTTTTATATTTATTTTAAACTTATTATTCTATTATGAACCATAATGCATTAAATAAATAGTTCGAATTTAATTTTGATATTACGAATATTATTAAGTATTGAATGGCCAAAAGTTCCAAGTAAAAAATACCATAATTTTATTGATATCACATTCAATTGTATTTAAGAATTTAATTATTTTAACAATAGTTATATTTTTTATAAGTATGTAAAATACCAAAATAACTACAATAATGCTTACCTTGAACATGATTGCAGACTTGAGAAGACCAGTTCAGTGAAGTGTACGAGGAACGTCTACATGCAAGGCTTATAAAGGAGTTCGACTCCCTACCATCGAACTGAGGTAATTGCCCAACGATTCGCTCCGGTAAAACCAAGCTGAAGACTTACGGTAGGTATGATAAAAAAAAACAAAAAAATTATAGATTCTTGACATGATCTCTATCAAAGTGTAAAAATCGACAACTGTTTGAATTATACATACATATTTTATATACATATAATTATTTATAAATATATTACTGAAACAACATTATTTTAATATAATAAAATAATTATATAGTTTCAACTAGTTCGTCGAATACAATTTATTAATTTATCATATTTTGTTAATGAACCATATTAAAGTTACAATTAAAATCATTTATCATTAAACATTTTATATTTCAAGACGTTTTAATATTGAATGTAGCATTCGTGTATTTTACGTAGGTATATTTAACAAAGTACATATAAACCTAACGTTAATTATCACTGTTACACTTGAAATTAGTCGAAATGCATAATATGAAATATTCACATAATTAATGCTTAATAAATATAAATACATTTTTAAAAATGTAACAATTAATCGTGCATTACTATTTTATATCGGTTAAAAGCATATGTGTTATATAATACATAGGTAAATTTTAGTAATAAATTTAATAATCACTGAATAAATATAAATATGACAAAAAATTCTAATCAATTACGATATGAATGGTAATATATTTTTTTACAAGTATTTCAACAGTTATAGAAATTGATCCATCCATCAAAAGATTAATTGTTATGTGATCCACAATGATGGATATTATGCTATAAAACTTTCTAAATTCTAATTTAAGTATCTTATTATTCTTATTAATTGTTGTCAAGTACTGTCCAATTAATTACACACAAGCTTCAATTAAATAAAATATAGAACGAAGTGTATAAATATTAAATACGTTGTATAAACACGACTGGCATACGAAAGTGTCATATAAGCAATTGTCATGTGTCTATAACTATTGATACATTACAATTTTAATAAGTACCTATAAGATAAAGCTATACGCATACCTTTATGCAAATTAGAAGAAAAAGTGTTATACATTGCAATATAGTTATTAGCACTTATTAGTTGTCATAATATATCGGCTGAATTAAAATATTTAAATTTAAAATGTAATATTTGATATGATATGATATAACTTTTACATTCTATCTCTTTGTTTAGTTTAAGGATTACAGATTTAAAAATCAGTTTGAATCCAAATCAACAATAATATATTCCTTCATAAAATTAGAAAAAAACCATAATAATACAAAATTTAAATTGATACAATATATATATTTTTAACATATCGGTTTAAAAACGATATACCTACGATGTAAATAAATGTTTACGTTTGTTTAGAATGAAATTACTGTGTCTACTATTATACTCTTTATAGCATAACATAATATTTTTTTAAAGTTAACAAAATTATTTTATTTAAGGCTTAACTTTTTATATACTTACTGGCTACTTAAGTATAATAATGTTTGTGTGTAAGTACAGTATATATGGGCACTATTAAAGTGCGTAAGTCTACTAATTCTTATCATTATACTTTAAGCCACACTTTTTGAAAAATGTTAATAACAACTAATAATTAACAACAAAGTACAAAGATTCGATGATTTTTTCCTCATATAAATTAATAATGACTATTAAGTTATTAATAATATTATTAAATTAAATTAATAATACTACACTCATATTAATACTTACTAACTACTGCCTAGTATTAATAGAGGATATTTAATTCGTATCAAATCATTAGATTAGGTTCACAAGAAGAAGAGTTTTATAAATGGTTTTTGATCATCATGAGTTCTATCTAATGTTTTTATTTTTTAAATTGTTTTCTCATAAAACCTACAATTTATGAACACATATTTCACATATTATTATACATAATGGCTTATTTTATATATATATAAATTATTTATTTTAAAATTTATAAGCACAGTTATTTGTGTATTGTATAGCATAAACATTGTGCACAGTAATATTTGAAAAAATTAATAATAGATTTTAATTGAAGAAACAATTGAAGCAGACAATTAAAAATTAAGTAGGTACCTATGTAACGACAAAAAAAAACCGTTTGATGACATGATTATTGGTTCTTAAAGGTACGGATATTCTCACGGTACCTATAATATTATTATGATGTTGACATTCATCCAATATTATGTAATATGTATACAACATATACAACACAATAATCGGATTTATATTTAATGGGTTTAAGGGGACGTAGACATGTTTAAACGTTGCACGAGTTTAAAACATTATTGTGGCGACTAAGAACATTGAATAATAATATTACCCGTACCGCAAAGTTATTTACTTGATATTTGCGCGTAGGCTCGCTTTACATGCACTTCCAAAGAACCGGTCTAATAAACGATAAATTAACCTAACCGAACGAGTATTCATATCTATACGAAAAAAAAAAAATAATAATAAATTATATAAAAAAAAAAAAACGTTAACTTTGGGACGTTGACCCTGACCAAGAACTTCAAATGGTATCGTATTCCAAAATCACTCGACCCTCCTATGGATACACTCATGCTGGATAAATATCGCATTGTAATTTATTATATGGTTTATATTTCTTTCTCCCACACAGACACACACATTAAGAAATGCAGATTTCATAACGTATTATGGAAGTTATGATATTACTTACGAGAGATAAGTAATCGACTTATAGTCATCTTCTTAAATATTTTCTACTGTCACCCATCAAGGACAAAGTCCATCAGATTTCCATTACAATATTATTAGTAGTTTTTCGTCTTTTATACGATTTTTAACGCATAATAATATTAATAAAAAAATATAAAGTAGATACTTAAAAATATTATTTTAAAGTTAAAATATTTCGTCATAAAAATGGGTTAAGGTTTATAATCACTTATCACTATCCCGTGAATTCAAGTATACTATTTACTATAATATACATTGAGTATATTTAATGATTTATCATGTGGAAATAATTAAAGCAGTTCATTTACCATAAAAATGTTTAGATACCTACTCAAAATATTAACAATTTAGTAAATCTACTGAAAATATCTTTATTTTAATTTCAAATTATTGTAAAACCCTAAAAATTATAATACTTTAAATGAATATTTAAGTACTTTCAAAGCTCATTTATAGAGAACAAAATATGAAATTGAAAAACCGAATTAATTTTTGGTTTAACAATTAAAAATCGTTTTTCATTTAATCACAAAAATGTGAAATATCTCGTATTATGAAATATTATGTATAATAATGTAAATTTATATGTTTACAAAGATAACAAACTTTATTCATAATTTATTCCCGTAAGTAAGTATTGAAATTGAATCAATATATTAAATTATTATAAAAAAGTTATGTTTTCCTCATTGAAAAATGAGTGCTTGCTACATACATTTCAAATAAATGAAATAAAAAAAAAACTATATAATTTTAGATATCTACCTAATTTATAATATATAATATACTGTTATAAAAATTTATTAGTTCTCGATTTTAAACACCCTGAAAATGTATATGCATGACACACGTATTCCAAGAGCAAAAATATACACATAATTTATTTTTATTGTTTTTAAATTTGCATGTTTTTACATAGACAATTTTATTATAATGAGTTAATTTTAAATGTATATTAAACCATATAAAATATTAATGTGATTATCATTATAATATAGCTATAAGATTAAAATATAAAATACATTTCTTTATATTTGATTTACTATATTATCATGTTTTTAATCATATTATTGTTAGGTTATAAAAATTCGTAAACAAATATTCACTAAAATCACCAAGAGTATGCTAATAAAAAATGTAAAACTTAGTAATTAGGTATGTATCTAATATAATAAAAGTAAAAAAAAATTCTAATATTCAAACCTAAAAATGTTTGAGATTTTATTCGCAGTGAAGAAATTAGATTTTATCTAGCGATAAATATAACGAACTAAAATAATAATAAAAAAATGTAATCGTAACAAAATGTAAGACCTTTTTATAATTGAATAGTCTTGTAATCTATGCAAAAAGATCGTTTTTAAATATTTTTGAAACTTGTTTTTGGTATTATTCAAGATAATAAAACGCTGTAGAACAGATCATACATCTGTCAAACGCTAATACTAATAGTATTTTTCTGACGTCTGTATGGATTGTTCGTGTAGTATCTAAATGTATAATATGAGTTACATTCGAACCATTTAATATATTATAATATCGCCACAATAGACATTCATCATAGGCATGATAAAAATCTTGAAGCAAAGACATTTTTTTTTTTTTTTTTTACTGTCAGACGAGACCAGATTTCATTAATTTAATGGCCCGACGACTGCAGGATTATAATTTTTTCTGGTGATGCGGTTTCCTCGTTAACGCATCTGCCATCTGGTAGCCACAAATTGTACAATCACATCAGTAAACCAGACTTAACTTCGGTTATCGTTTAACAGGCGTATCCGGTGAGTTCCACAATTCACCGAAACATTTTACGGATACTGAATAGGGGCTGATTTTTAAAGCGAGGGGTAAATTATTACACTACCTTTTTAAATTTCGTTATTAATTCACAAAATATTCCCTTTAAAGTTGCACATATATACGGCAATGGTGTGGTATACATGTTTTGCATTATGCAACTAGCATAAATTCGAAAGGTCTTCGACCTGAATCCCATGGCGGTAGGGCGTACTGAACAATCTGGTTTATTTGACGTAGGAACATGCCATGTTTGTTCCAACTTTTTTTTTTTTTACATACTGTCTTACGTTTTATTCTGGCCACTTATAGACGAGACATATTTGTTATATGGGTGAGCCAAGCCAAGCTTTATTGATGCCAAACGACCTACACAGCCCTTTTTAAATTGACACACGTCGATTGTTTCCCACCAGGACAAAAACAAAACAACTTCAGGACGCACTTTGATTAAATAAGCGCGAAGATTAGAGAAAATATTATACATTGCAGTCTGTAGGCAATAATACAATATATTATCGCTTAATTCATTCAGCAGGTCAATATAATATATTATAAATGTAAGCAAATGATATTGTACGGCCAATTGTGTGAGTGATCGATTTTTACAGTCTATTAGTAAATCCAATTCACACCATTACGCATATGAAGGTTCTGATATTCTATAGTCAGCTGCATGGACAACTGAGGTCGTTCTTGGTGTAATTAGTTCAAAATTATTAAAATATTTATGTTAAAAACATCTGTCTATACTTATTTTGAATTATTATTAAAAATATAAATTTTTATTGGAAATAATAAGCCATTATGTTTTAGTTTATAAAATGTAGTTGTAGTATAATTCAAAATAATCAATAATTGATGGGTATACTTTCCGTATGTACCTTATTGTATTTACTCTAAAGTCGTGTGTTTCCGTTCAAATACGTAAGTCCGCGGGAAGCAGAAAAAATCAAAAAAGTTAAACTGGTTACAATCGTAAAAAAAAAACTAGTATATTTTGTTTACGATTACTCAAAACACATTAAGCGATAATTACCTTTTAAGAAACGTCATTAGAAGACAAAAATAAGTATAAATTATAAAATATCTACTTGTTTTTTTACTGTGGAGTTCAGAATTGTTAAAAGAAAATATACTATAATGATTCTTTTGTATTATCTATTATAAGAAACGTATACTACTATTATATATGTACAGTGTACGCATTATACATCCATTAGATATCTTAAACCAGTTTGTTTAAGTGCAAATTTGAATATTCTTGGTATATTGCATTGTATATTATTGTAATAACCGCTGGCGGTCCAAAATAATTACTATTATTATATAGATCTTATAAATATTATATTATATTAAAATGATTCAAATAAATAATTTACTCATAAATAATTGCCCAAACCTGCGAATTCCTCTTTGATGATCTGATTCATTTTTAAATATTAATAACGTATATTCAGTATAGATTTCCGCTAAGATGTGTATTAAATAAAATAATATTTTGTCAAACATTTTTGCATCTTTTAAGGCTTTAACACATTTGTTGGCAAAATGCTTAGTGTAATCTTATAAGTATTCACTGTTATCATAATATTTCTTGATTTCGTCGTACGTCGTTTAATACATTATATTATTACCACTATTATGACATAGCATTGTGTATATAAAGTATACTTTGTGTATATTTTACAATATGATTCAATAAGTATACTCAATCCTTTTTTTTTTACAGCAAAAATATGTTATTTGGATCGTTTAAATATTATATTCATTATAACTTAAGTATAAACATTTTAATACCTTAAAAACCGCTCGTATACATTTTGAATTAGGCACCAAAAGATTTTTTTTTAAATATCCACTAAACAATTTACTGTACAAAGGAAAGTTCTTATTTGTAAAATAAAAGTTAGTATCACCGTATTTTTCTAGTAATACAACAAATCTTAAGAACTTGAAAATATGATTATAAAATTATAATAATTATTACTATTTATAATAACAAGATATAATATATTAAAGTATTTTTAAAATATTTAATAAATTCATTTTTGAGTGGAAACATGAGAGTGAACATAATTGATGAATATAAAATATTATATATTGCTTTAGTCCAAATATATCGCTTTATTAGAGATTTTTATTCAACTTTATTTTTTTAATTCCTTTATAACTATGAATGACTGTGCTTCTTAAATAATCTGAATAATGTATTTACTTCTCATACGTAGTAGTGTTATATACTCCGTAGCTTTAATAATAACGCATAATGTAACATAATATAATAAAATTAAATATATAACACTCACCTACGTACAATTACTGTGTATTCAGATGATATTTATTAATATTTTATTTATAAGCATATTCCATACTTGGTTACTTTTGTGCATCGCATATATTTTACATATATTATTTATATTCATGAAACGCAGTCAAATTTCATATGAGTTTCTATTTTAATATTAAGTATATTATTATGTATTATTATACCAAAAGGGACTCGTGACTTTATAATTTTAGATTTATAGATAATTTTTTTTTGTATTTTGTTGTTCACGCCGTTTTCAAGTAAAATAAATTGGTACTTTCTAAAAATTTTTAATTTAACACTAAAATTCGGTATACCAGGTAGATGGTAATAAGAACTTATAATTTTTTTTTAGTAGTTTCCTGTATAATCAAAAATGAAATTTGAAAAAAATAATAGGTGCATAACAACTACGATAACATGCGTTTTATAACAATGATACCATTCGAGGACAATTATGATGTGTTATTTTTACTTTAAATCTGATAAACAACACACAACAAAATTTACTTAATCCTGCGTCAAAAGGAATAAAATTATGTAGTAGTCCCGCCCGGCTTATTTTTTTTGTATCAATCCAAAGGTGTGTTACGTTTGGAACCTAATTTTCCTGTTCGAGTTCATTGTGTGAATAAATGAAACTAACACGATCCATTCGTAAATAGTATTGTTAAGTTTCGAGCGTTTATATACCAAATATCAGTCAAATAATTCAACTGAAAAACTTAATAAAATCTAAGAATTAAATATCCAAGATATTCACCTATAACCCAACCTAATAATGTAACCTTTCCATGTAGCTTCGACAATTGAAATAATAATGGACGTGACTCTATTTTTTTTTGTTCAAAAAATTAATACACTTCATGATCATGTATTGTCACTACGTATTATAAATACGTGGGTTATAAGACTATATTTTAGGTATATATAAATTATTACACAAGTTTCACTATTGTTTTCTTATTTACAAATATTGTATATTTTATACAATGAATATGGTATTTTATGAAGTAACGTTACCACGTCAGTATTTTATAATAATGCGTTTAAACCACTCAAATTATATAATGAGGTAAATGGTTGCATACATAAATATAAATCTTACCTATTATTATAATAGTTAGGTTAGTTTTACTTTAATTCAAAGTAATCATTTTGGGTAAAGATTTTTTATATGCATGTTGAAAAAATTTAGTAACATATTTATTTTTAGAAAGATACCTATAATATAAATATAATATGTTATTATATCTCACAGTATTCGGTTGGATCGATAAATTATTTTTTAATTAATATTTTTTAAATATGGTTCAAGAAAATTAAAATATTTATGTTATTCTACTAATGAGCTACAATAATTAGTTCAATTTATTGCAGATATTTTGAATTTTAGATACTAATCAAAATAATAAAACAAGTTAAAAATCTTAAATCAATCATTTTTAAAGTTAATTTATGTAAATATTTTAAAAGTTTAATTAGGTACTAACATTTTTAAGTGTTCTGAAAGAAAGAAGTAGAAGAATACTTTTATTTTTCAGCTGTATAAAAACTGAAAATTGTATGTAAATAAAATGAAACATTCATTTTATGTTTTATAACAAATATCGTGAAGTTTATAAAAATTAATTTAATTTATAAGTTTTTATCGTTTAATCGTCTTATTGTCACATACACAAGAACACAGATAGGTGTAGTAAATTTGTTCACTAAAAAAAAACAAAAGAAATAATATTTTGTAAGGAGTATTAGGTATCATCGGTACCAGTTCGTCTAAGTATACCAGCCACAATATAGTTAATAATGAATAATGTTTAAATTTATTTATTGATTTGGAATTTTGATTTTAACTGAGGAAATAAAAACAACAGGCATATTTATTAACCGTACACGTTATGTATTAGGTATAATTATTGTAATGCACGCATAATATAAACGTAAAAATAATATTATATCAAATGGTTTACACATTAATCATTTCCGTGCCAACGTATGGCGCAACCATTGGCCGGAGTAGGATAGGAATGGTGATACGTCGCTGACCGTCGATCGTATTATAAATTGATGAGTACATTTTTTTCTGTCGAGTATATGAATATATTTGTTTGCCTAAAAAACATAAATACATCGCTCCAGTGGTCACAATATTGTATAATATTACAACTACAACTACCTACTCCTGTATCTAAGCGTGTTTATAATACTATTATATTATACTGCATTGCGGGGGTCATCCACCCACATCAAAACGGAAAAGAAAAAAATTATTGATACATATAAAAAAAAATCACTTTGTATAAATAAAAGTATTTAATAATAAATAAAAGTTGACGAGTTAAATATAATAATGAATATCGAATGGCAAGGACTGTGATATCATATTAATATTATTATACATTATAAGGGCTAGGATTTCTACTATGCATTAAAATATGTTTTCCTTTATTGATTGTCAGTTTTATTTATGATTTGGCTCATACTAAATTGAATAGGTGAATTTTTTTCTTTCATATTTGATTATGAAAGTGCATTCAATTACATAGTTTGAGTTGTTGAAGAATTATCTAGTTGCGTTTGCAAAACTGTTGGTAAAATACTTTATTGTATCATTGGCGTTCGACCTTTGTTTGAAACTATTAATTAACTATAGAATAGAATTTTGAATATTTTTTAAGTAAAATGCGTATTTTTTCATAATATTGTACTGCCTATAAATCCTAGCCCTATACATTAGGTTATGATCGTTGTATATAATATTAATAATATCCGTCGCGTGCAGACCGACTAAGTCCGTCAGTTGACATTTTGAGCGTACACAGGTCTGAGTATGAATCCCCAAGCGTGTGACTCGGGTATTTTGTACAACGGGTATGTGGGCCACACCTGCGGTACGGCAGTGTTGTCGACGGTGCTGCTAACAACAGGTCCGCGTGGGCCGGCCGACCTCCTGGTCTTGACTGCCGCCTTGGTCGGTTGTGGTGAGGCGGTAACGGCTGCGGCCGTGGCCTTCTGTCTGTGCTTGCCTCCGCTGCTGGCCACGCCGACTAGCGCTTCGGCGCCGGGAATGCCGGCGATGGCCGTGGCCACAGGTTTGGCCAGCGCTAGGCCACCGGGTCCGACCACTGCTGTGGCCACGGGTTTGGAGGACGCCACGCCGCCGGTGCCAGCGATCGCCAGGCCCACGGGCTTGGCCTCGGCCACCGATGCGTTATCCGGAGGCAGATTGACGCTCACTGACTCATTGGGCGGCTCAGCAGGCGACGGGTCAGCTCCGGTCTCCTCTTCCTGTCCCACGTCCTCGTCGTCATCCTTGGGCCCGTCCGCTAACTGCGGTGGTCTATGGTCTTCCACAGTAGTCTTGCCCGAAGGATGAATCACCAAGAACTTGCCCTTGCCGCTACCATAAAATGGCACAGCCTGCACCGCATCCTCTACGTTTTCCGCGAATCCTCTGTGTTGGGCTCGTGACAAACTGCGAACAGATAAAGAGAAATTAAAATAAAATAAATAATATTCTGTTCAGATTCGTGGTTGTTGGTGTTGTTGTGACGGTTGGCTGTAATCGGTACGAACATCGTTTCCAAACATACAACATATAACATGTACGAACATCAACGTTGCGATAATTTTTACAATTTTAAAAATATTGGTTTTGCTGCTTACATAGTTTGTGATTAAAAAAAAATATGACTAAAAGTTATTATGAATGTATGATTCTTACACTAAATTTAAATCGTTAATTTTTTTTGTTTGCAAAGAATATTTTTTTCATTATTTTTCAAATTGTTGTTGCCTGACTTTTCAAATTAATATATTCTGTTTGTATGCTTTTGCTTTAAATGACGTAGAACACAATTTATTTTATTATGAATATTATTGGCTGATATGTACTTGTATAATCAATGATATTATTTTAAAAATTCGGCACCAAAAAGTACAAAGTCGTCATTGAGGTTCCAGCCCTTAAGTCTTAAAGTAATGTAAATTATATTTATGTTTATACTGGATATCTTATAACTAAAGACAGAAAAAGACTAGTAATAGTAATTTAAATGAGTAGTATGAGTACAGTAATAAAATTCAGATGTGTATGATACTCCAGTGACGTTCACACTTGCAGCAGCTGAACTCTCAACATTTTAGCACCTATACGGTTTTTTATGATTATTAGTCTCTCATTCCGTTTGACATGTGTACAATGTACATATATGTATAAATATTACAATGTCCTAATATAGCTGCGGATAGGACTGTATGCGCACTGTATGTATATAACAGTATTGTAGGTAAACAACGTTTCAAGTGCGTCTATTCAACAATTTACACAACATCAGTGGTGCGTCCATTGTGTTAAAATAATAATATTTTCACTGCATTCCTACGCGATTAAAAATATTTGTGTGTGAGTTTTTTGCTTCTATAAGGATAATATAAAAAAAAAAAAAACACGTGGCTTGTAAGATTTACTTTGACGATTTTGTACCTATATACATCTATCTACCGAGTACCAACTAATCAGTGAGTGGCAGTGACCGTGTCGTGTTATTACCGTGTATGGTGTACGAGTATACTCGGTAAAATAATACCTAAAACTAGTACCTAAACCGATTAATTCGATAATTATTGTTGTCGTTAATCTTTGGTTCGTGTATTATAATGTTATGCTATATGGCCATTTGCCCGGAGTGATCGCTTAGATTTGTTAAAATTAAATTAGCGCGTACCTACCTAATATTATGTGCATAAATAGCTAGGTGTAGTCGTTTGTGATATTCGTCCGTATGGTTCCTCTGCAGGCGGCAAAACTACATTAATTCAAATCGCGTGTTTCACCGACCCGTGTACATAGGAGAAGAAGGTAATCAAATAACTGTTCTTCGACTGTATAATAATAATATATTAAAGGCACGGTTCAGCGAAATGGGCCAACATAGTTTTGGCGACCGGTCAAAACGCGTCTGCAGGTAGCCTCCTAGACGTGGATGTTCGTGACGATGTGATGACGTTCTACATTTTAGGTCACACCGCTATGATATTATAATATAGTAGATGGCAAATTAGTATAATGATAATATTGTTGTCTTTATGTATTATTATAATACTATAATGTTCAAAGTGCGGAATGCGTTGTAGTGTGTAGACAGATTTACGTATTAATATTTTCTTTGTAGTCATCGGAGTAATATATACTAAGTGATTCAACAAGTATGGTTACCCCAAATATTTCCTTTCTATATTATACAATTGTCCGAGTAGGTCTATAGTAAAATATACTAGACTAGAATATATTACATCTATTTTATACTTTATGTAAAAAATTTTTTTTAACTATAAACAAAGACTACTATTCTAAGTAAAAAAAGTTTAATTATCCCAAAACTACTTATTTTAAATTTGATTTAAAAACACTAAGATTTTCAAAAAAAACATGTGGTAAACAATCTATGAGAAAAGAGACATTATTCTGATTTGAAAAAAAAAAGTTTATGCTTCCATAATGCCATATAATACGCTTTTAATTTTCGATTTTTAAATAATTGTGATAAGCAGACTATTGAAGATGTATAGATTACTGTAGCTTTTAACACTATTTTATTTAAAAAGATTGATAGGGTCGAGTAGAAAACAGTGAACAGTGCCACGAAGTTTTTTTATATATTGAATATCGGGTGATAGATTGTATATTATTGTTTAAAAAAGGTCATTTTTAACACGTCGTTATTGAGAAAACCATAAACAAACTACTTGTAAGTAAGCATTTTTTTAAATAAAATATTTGTCTTTTTCTTAATACACAGAACATTTGTTTAAATGAATCTAACAAATAATATTGTTGTGATTTAATATTTAAAATAACTATACTTTGCCGCAGAGATGAATAGTTAATAGTAAAACAATAATAAATTATTGTTATGTATTTATTTTTATCTAAAATAAACAATCCCACCGACTCTAACGTTACCCATCGACCACAGGCCTCTTGCACACAACGACAGTCTCCCTGCGTACGCCTTTGGTAGCGGTCATACGTTAAGGGCTATATTATTTAGTATACATCACTAAATAGTATTTTTGTATTTTAAATAATAAAAATGTTATCTTAATATCAATAATATATTACTTGTGTCTACTATATTAAACCTATCTCTTATTCCTGCATTCATCGAATATCCGACAAGCCAAACCTGACAATCAAATAAGGGTAAGTTAATTTAGTATATAATAAAATCCTTATATGCATAAATGCATCATCATTTGTGTATATATATTATATATACATATAAGAGGGTAGTTATCCAGACCGTATGCACAATATATATAAACGGTAAATCTTATACACAAGTGAAAATAAGGTAAATACGTGTAAATTGCCCTAGCTTGTCTATTTTGCTTTACTACAATATTAATTAATGCAATTTCAAAATATGTGTATATGCCTTCACAGGGATTTACTTTTGAAAGTATTGTTTTTTTAAATATAGGTAATTTAATTTGTGGGTATACTGTTATACTCGTACATTGTTCAGTTACAAATATTTACAACTTATTAAGTTATTTTATTATTTTGTATTATTGTTATATTATAAAATAATATCATTATTTCCTTAATATTATCACGAAAAGTATATTCTCAATCTTTATAAATTATTATACACTTTTAAGTTTGAAATAGGTGTTTGCTTGGAAATACATTTTTTAATCTATTACATAACGTGGAGCGCTTTTAAAACCTACTTTATGTCCACTGGTTTATTAAAGTCGAAAAACTATAAAATATTTTAAAAATAATATACTACATAACCATTAACCATAAATAAAACATTATAGTTATATAACGTACAGATATCTAGTAGTTATCGTGCCTACTATAATAACTAAGGCACAAGACACGCGTGTAAGACAGGTTACTATAATATAGTGTACATGGTAATATGATATTGAATAATGCAAAGTATCTAATGCTATGCAATTGTAATGTTTGTTGTGTTGCAGATACCTTGAATTGTAAGGATCATACAGTAGTTATCTACGTTTATTACTAATTATAATAACGGCATAATTGTCGTGGTCTTTAATATCGCATTGCACTTAACCATTGTAATACATTAACTGCATTTATAAAAATTTTCTATTTCCACAAGTACAAATTATTTTGTTAATTTAAGTTAGTATGTGGCTTTTTCACTTATTCTATACTACAGATTATATTCGTTTTGCCGTAGCCATCCTCGGTTAATTGCTTCCTTCTATTTTATATTCTTATGTATATCAAATATGCACTTGTTTTATCTATTTGTTGACTACAGACTACTAATACTACTACTAGATTAGTAGTGAAGTCAGTTCAGTTTTACTGCATATCATGTAATTTTGTATTTTTTTTTGTACAAAAATAAAAAAATCAACTAAGCAGAAAATATTTTAATACAATAGAAAATACCAACAGAAAAATAACATTTTCGCCGTATACTGAACTCTACGAATAGTTTGGCTAAATTATGATAATAATTTAAATCGAACATCGAACAAAGTGATCGACAGCATAAAGTTTATCGTAAACGTGAAAGAAAAATAATTAGACAAAATTCACGAAGAACCTTGACGTGAACATGACAACGATGTGTATTTTATTTTATATTGAACGTGTATTATAAAATATATTGAAATAATGAAAATACACATTTTCAATAAAGTGTATTACGCTCATCTTGTCACTCAATATAAATATCGTTTCATATTATGATTGGTTATAAAAAAAAATACGATGAATAAAAAAGATACCTTAGTTTCGTAATACTATTATCTACTGTAATAATAATATTACTATTATTTTTATATTTGATTTTCATTATAAGTAAACAACATTAATACGTCTAATCAAGAAATAAAAAGTAAAACATGAGCACAATACTATGTGTTTCGTATGAAATGAATACAATTTACTATTTTTAAATTAGTCGTTTTAACTATATTGCCTACTATATTACCTACTGTATTTAAAAAATTTATTTGAATAAAGAATACAATTACTTTTTCAGTATTTAACGATGAAACCTATTTTTTTTCACAGATTAATTTTTGAATTTTGTTGTTTCTTAGATATGAGTGTAATAATCATTAAAAAAAAAAATCATAATTTGAGAGATCAATCAATTTTGCATAATATACAACCTTTATTTTTTGTTAAAAATAATACTTTTTCATATAGAGTATTTTTAATTAAATATCAAAAAATATTAAAATAATAAATTGTACTTGTTTTTTTTTAACTAGACACAGATTATAATTAATTTTTACGAAGTATGCCATACAACAGAAAAATTTTAAACATTCCATGTGTGAAACATTTAGCTCACATAGCTACATTAAACTTTCCGATGTTTTTGATGAATAACTTAAGTTATATTATGTAATTAAGTCTTGAGTAACATAAGTAAAGTTTGTTTGAGTGATTGAAATAAATATGATTTGGAAGTTCATATTAACTAATTTAAAATGTTTATTTAATATAAAAACATACATAAACAGTAAATAATGGGTAACTGTAATAAACTAGTGCGTACGTTTAGTTTTGTGAGTAATATTGTAATTTGTTATTAATAAAACCATCAAGCGTGTCATGTTTCTAGTGTTGAAATTTAATTTATATTCGTTGAACTGTAAACAAATAGGTTATAACAAAAATAAATGTGTTCACAATAATAAATATAGGTAGATGACTTTAAGACCTAGAAGTTTGGGATTTTACATTTTATTATGATAAGCACTTATAGACCACAAAAATAGCCATAATATATTAATTCATATATCAACTTAAACACATTACCTATATAATAATGTGAGGATCATTTTTACAATTAAGTAATAGTTTTCAGATTAATCATTTTTTTATTTAAAAAAAAAAAACGAAAATATAAAGACACATTGCTCGATTTATGCATATAATTGTTGAATAATATATAATATTTAATCAAAAACTAAGTGAAATAAAAAGTACAATAGACAAGTGGCCCACTAATGTTAAAAATAGAAAAGACAAGTCAATATTAAATATTAATTAAGAATTTGGCCATACAGAGTTATGCACGGTTTCTTAATGGCTAAAGAGCATCTTTCAGCATATTAGGTACATGGAATTTGACTTAAAAACACGTCAAAACAAAATTTCGCCAATACAAAAACGTAAGAAAAAAAAATGATTTAGGTACTAGATCATTATTACAAAAATGTTCTAGGGGTATCAAATTGAAGTTACTGATAAAAATATTAAAATGTTTGAAACAATCAGATTTATACAAACTTATAGACATATAGTACCTAATATTAAAATATAAAATTATTATACATTTTATGTTGTATAATATTAAGCAGGTATAGTAAGTAGTAAGTACGTATATATAAATATATTATAACATATATCAAAACACGTGTGTATGGCACAATTTATAGACCTAATGGTATTATGGCGGCATCATCAATTTTTAGAGTGCACATATTGTATCAGTCAATAAAATGAATGACCAGTTCCGGTCGGGATATAGCAACACCTCCTTCGCCCGCTTCCGCAGTAGCGTCTGGAAGATATTCAATGCTGACCGTATCACCCCTTCGAACCACGGCCGTGCTGATCGGGTTGGACAGGGCCACGCCACCGATTCCAGCCTTTGCCTTCGCTGACGGTTTCAGATATATCTTGGTGATCGGACTCGCAGTGGCGACGGTCGTAGAGTCTTTCACTTGCGCTGTCTGTACGGCCGGATCTTTCACCTGCGATGTCTGTACGGCGGGATCCGACGACGACGCCAATGTTGTCTTCCTCAGCCAACTCGGTCCTCCAACACTCGGCGTGTTCGGGTGCAGCGGCTTGACCAGCGCCGGCCGCCGCTTCTGTTGTGGGTCGGCGACCACGTCTCTGACTTCCGGTCGGTTAGTCACATCGTCTACCACGGTCACTCGGCCGTTGTCCAAGTTCACGGCCACGGATCCTCTGGGCGGTGGTGGTGGGACGGCGGCGGTTGCTGCTGATCCAGTTCCGGTTCCGGTCCCGGCGGCTCCGGGCCAAACGCCTAACGTCGGCACGAATGCCCAGTACGGCAGCCGATACCTGCGCATACAATAACCACGGTTAGGTTTAGGCGTTTGGCCCTAATGACGAAAAGATATATCATGTAGTATTTGTCCGTAAGGTGCCGTCGATTTAACATACTATTTGTTTTTGTTTGTTTGTTGTTGACGTTGTTGGAGCGCCGGTACACCATTAATGATATTGGTATACCATAGGTATATTTAAAATCTAGTGGTTTGTTGTTAAATCGAAAATGGAATTTTGTTAGTGAACAATCAAAAACGCGTTCGTTTGCGGTTTAAACCAAAATAATATTATGTTGACCGCTCCGGACTATAGCATACATGCCCGGATAAATAGTTTGGTTTTAATCAGATAATAATAATATACGAACTCATTAACGCGCAAAAATAACAAACAAAACACTTTAGACGAATTATAAACGCGCCACTAAATCATACACTTTTTTATAAACACTCTACTATGATGATTATGTGTGTTACTCCAATTTAATATCGTCTAACACAGTGTCGAGCTCAGTTTTTTTGAAAGGTGGGTATATGCATTTTTGATTATTCTCAGACCACTTTATACAACTATTAAATAAATGAGTATACGAATATATTATAACATTTTTAATCTCACAGAGCCTATATTATTATTTATTATTTATTGATAAATTAACTCTCGATAGCGATACATATGCTTTCATTACATTATCACATAGTATAATTTATTATAACCAATCAACAAAACCAACGAAAATTTAAAAATCACTCAGAAAAACTTATCGGAAACCTGAATTTTTATTTTAATATTACATTATAAGAAATTATTGATAGAACCAATAAAGATATATGACATCTTTATATCCCCCTTACACGAGAACACACTGGAAAATGTATAAATGTATATTGGACCTAAAAAATACTGCCTAGGTTAAACATGTGACTATAGGTTTCATAAAAATATGATTATTTCATTTAAATTTAAGTAAAAACCAACATTCATATACTATGTAAATATATAATACCCTGTTAATGACGTAAGTATACCTATGATAACTAGCAACATTGATGTACGAATGTTCAAATAAATATTCAATTGTTTTAATCATATATAAGTAGTATATTGTGTACAGTTATTTATAAATGAATCTCATAAGAATGTCGAGCAATCGGCAATGAATACATTAGTACCTATTTAATGGAGTACATAGTGCGGTGTATCTTATGAAAAGTTTATTGACCATCAATTACAAATTTACAAATTAATAAATGGAATAAATATCTAAGAGGCTACAGCAAAATGTATCTAATCTTATAAGTTATAACGTTAAACTTTTTCAAATGCAGTATATCTGGTTTCTCGATTTAACTACTTGTTGTTTTTAGGTTAGTAGGTATCTTGTTGTTGTTGTTGATGTTGTTATTTTTGTAATTGTAGTATTTTTTATGAGTAGATACAGTTACACAGTTATGACCATATAGTAACAGTCTGTCACCGATTTCACGTACCTTTGGTACTTCCGTTGAATAAAACAATTTTTAACACGAAGAAAAACACATCTGATTTTATTACTTTATGATTTTTGGTTTTTTTATTCACCTTCCAAATTTATAAAGTATTAATATTGTATAACGATAATATCATATTTTGTAAAGTTTGGCAACTCAATTAGTTATCAATTCAAAAATCTACTGATTTATTACATCTAAAGTAAAATTGTACACCAAAAAGTAATTGAGTAAAATTTAAAACATAAGTTTCATTTAAATTTTAACATAGGTACCTACCTAATTATATTGATTTATGTAAAATACAAAAGAGAGAATTTAAAATTTCAAAAAATGAAATTCAATATTTGTTTGAAATATAATTGTGAATTGATTGTATACTAAATTAAAATATTCTAAATACCACTACAATTAATCAAAATGATTTTTTACATTATGTTTTACTGTTTTAGTAATAATATTTCATTAATATTATTACAGAAACTGTAATTATTATATAAAACTATACAGTATATTTCAAAATAAAAATTTGTTTTACATTTCTAAGTAGGTTGTACTTATACAATAATACTGCATGTTATAAGTAAGCGTTTGATATTACATATACCTGTAAATCAAATAATAACTAATGGCGTTTACGGTATTAATAACGAGCAATACATTATAAATAAGTAGTTAGGTACACAGTGTTCTTAGTTTAATAATATTAGTAAACATTTAAAAAGAAAATATATTGTTAATATAATATAGAATATAGATAAAATATTAAAGATTGTATAATATATTATGAATTAAGTTATGTATGCGTGTAATATGTTACTCACGCGTATAAGGTTATACGATCTAACAATCCATAATATGATACTACAGAATTTAACTTATTTATTTGATTAAGTATAAGATCAAATACAAATAACTGAGAAAATAATTAAATGCAAATTTATATATAATATATATTATATATAATTACACGTGTAAATATTATGGAACTACCACAGGATATTATATAATATTTATAGGTAAATATAATATAATACAGCGGTTCCCAATTGGTGGTCCGCGGACCCCCAGGGGTCCGCGTGTTGATTTTAGGGGGACCACGGTTGTGTTGATCTGTAGTGCTATTTTTATTTTATTTTAGTGAAATTATTATCTTTGTAGTAATATGATATTCCAAGTATTTTTGGACTATTGAAACCCGATT